>JARJDT010000396.1:0-12828 GCA_030264655.1 Leptusa sp. GC000079
TATTTATAATCAGAAAAAAATGAGCCCTACTAACATGTGACACACACTTGTATATGATGTGCAATTTGAATAATCTCTACCCTTGCAGGCACTGCCCAGGGATTGAAATTGTTGTATTCATCCTAAAACACAAAGGAAAAAATTTATTAGAAAAGTTTTCTTCGGAAAATTAGGATTAAGATTTTTAAGGAATCCGTGGCCTCCTGGATAAAATATTTTATAACCTTCATAAAACTTGTTTGCTCTCACGTATATAAACTTTTCAATTTCTAGATTTTACGAGACTAAACAACTAATAATAGACTTGGAAAAAGACAAAAAAAAAGTTCATTTACGTTTAGGGAATTTTGTGATTATTTCACTTTCATCACATTTCCACTTAATATCTTCATTTTATTTGCTTCAAAGACATTACTTTCATCAACACCGACATTTTATTTGTCTTTTTATTATTCATTTCTCGTTTCGGTTACTTTATCGCCAAAAATTGCCTTCTTTAGATTTAAGCACCTAAAGTTTAATAAAAAATGATAATTTCTTGGCTCGTCCTTAGATGGCTCACTGGTATCGATCTCCGTGACTCCTTTTATTGAGATTTTTTATTTTTTAATGTTGCTGTTGGTGTTTACATTGCAGGCACTTTCGCGTTGTGCACACAGAACACCAAGCGAAAGAGTGTCCCAGACAGTTGACACTTTATACAAATTGCCCTCGTTTTATTATCACGCCCTATGCGTTTAAATTTCACACCACAAAAAGGACAAAAACTGGCACAAAAGAAACTCATAAAATCAGAGGCGTATTTAGTTTTTTCTTTGCTGTGTGCTCCCTTTGTGTGTTCAAAGTCTACTGTGTAACTCACTATCAACTTCACTTAAATGCAACATGCGTGCAAATAAGTTAAAAGTAAACTCAAGTAAAATCCCTGAAAGGGTCACACAATTCTGGAGCGTCTGAAGCGATATGTTTTCATTTCGTGTTAAGTTTGTTCGTGTGTTCCGTTTGATGATGTGCGCTGCTCACAAACAAAGCCTATTAAACGTAAAATGATAATAATATAAATAAATGTACTTGCTACATACGTGACATTTCGCCAGGTTTTAGGGTTTACCAACAACCAGCAAGAAATTACTTTATACAAAGTGTTTACTTTATAAAAACTAAGATGGGAAAATTTTATGGATGTTTTTACTGGTTTCATTTCCAATAATGCGTTTGATTTGATATTCAATATTTAATATTGTTTTATGACAATGTTTTAGTAGTTTTTTTCGTTTAATAATAAAAGAAAAAGGGAGGAAATCAAAAATCGCTTTTTCCCATTTCAAAAGTAGAGTTTTAGTATTGTGCCTGTCTTATATTGGCAATATAAACGGTTTTATGTTTGTTTTTCAAGTGGAAAACCTGCTGGAAAAACGACGACAACGTGAACTTGAAAATAAAATAAAACCAATAAAAAGAAGCAACGAAATAAGATGTTAAAATCATACACAAACTTGAGAAATTCTTAACGGTTTCCGTATACATTTTAATGCGTGAAGAAATGGAATTTTTTCTAGGAAATGTTTTTGGTTTTTCCTAAAAAGTATTAGTATGCAGAAAGTGTATCACAAATATGGCCTCAGGTACTTTGTAAAGAAGAAGCATGCAAGACCAGAGAAGAAATCCGAAAGAAAAACTTGAGAACTAGGACTATCTTATCCTTATCCTTAGCCATATCTACTCAACAACTTGAAAAACAAAAGTTGCAAACTTCCATTTTGAATAAAACACCCTGTTTCTTGTTTAGTTTGGTGCCAAAGTTAAATTTGTTCCAATTTTTTTCTGTCGCAAGATAAAATAAAAGAAAACTCCTTCAAGATTTCCATACATGTACGAAAAGTTTCCATGTAGGCAATGTATAATTTTAAAATTTTTTGTTTCGCATTGATATACCTTTCTTAAGGGTGCGTTTTCATGGACTATACAGAAAAAAAAATAAGTTAGCTTGAGAGTTGCAAGAGTTGCAAGCGATGTAGGTTGGGGAATTGTGGAAAAACTCTCTTGCAGGGGTAAAAATACTGCTGGTACGTCACGCACGCGAGGAAGGAACGAATATGCTCGAGTTTAAGGCTTCGGGCTTAAGGTGTAAATCACGATAACTGCAAAAGAAGCACCGATGCTGGGGCTGGAAAGGTGGAAAACTTCCCGCTCCACTTTGCGGTGGTCCCAGATTACTCTTCTATATGTAAATTTCCACCTAGTCCTGCCAACGCAACGCTGTAAAGTTTAACTTAAACCCGCCTAGCGTTACACCTACAAATCTACAGTGTGTTTTAATTCCTCTTAATTCACACCCGGACAAAGCACGAACAACATTTAAAGTTAAACTTAAAGAAAACGCGTTTTTTATGCTAATTGAAATAACAAAATTTGATACGAATGAGAAAAGTTGAACTCTCGCGTGTTAGAGTGTTAGCGCAAGTATCGAATAATATTTTTTCCACAAATGTTAAATTATTTAATTTTAGGTTATTTAGGGTGCACCATATTCAACAACATTGTTTACGTTTTTCTAAAAAAAATAAATAAGTTTGTTTACTTCTTTTCAGTAGAGCTAAAAGTGCAACTTTCGCACTTAAATCAGTGAAAAAAAGTCTACTTTACTTGCACTTGTGGAAAAATTGTTTATTGTTGAACTAGGGCAGAAAATTGTAATGTTTACCACATTTGCAATGTGTTCATATTTGAACGTAAGTAAGAGCGTGTTTCCTTGCCTAGTGCGTTGTGTTGTGTACTTATTTACAACGGTCTCAACCGAATGTGCTGATTTTAACAATTTCGCTGCCATCACGCACGACAGTCAACGCAGTTGGCAGTGGTTGCTGGTTCTCTCAAAGGAATCAGGAGCTGAACGAACCCTAATGTCGATGCGCTGGTGTTTACTCGTGAATTGTGCCATACTGTACCGAATTATGGCACGCTGCGTGCCAAATTGTCGCTTGCAAACCGTTCCAAGTCGCCTAATATTCGACACTGATTGTGCCTGCACGCCGAACACACACTCAAATGGCATACGAATGAATATGCGTGGGTTCTGACCTTCGGACAGATTTTATTAGGGCGGATATCGTTAAATTTAATTTTCCCCTTCTGTGAACGTATTCATACACGAAAATGTGTGGGTTGTGGATGCTTAAAGTAAACTCGCTCTTGCAGCTAAACAACAAGAACGGATTTTTTATGCTTTTTACTGCGAACGGCGTGGTGAATTTTTTTCATTATTCGCACAGTGTCAGTTTTCACAGTGGATGATTTGCACCTTCGTAATTTACTGCCCTTTTCTTTTTATTCTTTCAGGCTATTTTCTTCGCGTCGGCCACAACCGGCGTTTCATTTTTATGATAGGCATTATGAGAGTCCTTACTTTGAAATAAAACTTCTTAAAGTATTCACAATGCCAACGCGGACGTGACACACGAACCATTAAGCTATTATGAATTATCCTTTATTTTCGCGGGCGAATATAAATATTTCAAACACTTTGTATGCAGTTAGTTGGTGAGCACAAAAATTAGCTACTCAACTTTTACTTTTTGACTTTTTTATGTGCCCAGATAAAATATAAACTTTGGCAACATTTTATGCCTTAGTTTTAATTCGGCTTACGGTTTCATGCTTATTTTAAAAGTGTCCTTCTTGTTGAGCTACGGTTTCGTTTTTTCAAACTTTTTATTTTCCTATTTTACGACGACACCGACGAGGATCTTCCAGCTCTCGTCCGGGAGAGTACAAGCAAGCAGACTTAATTCTAATCCTAATTAAGAAGTGTTTCTTCTTGCCGGAGCAGTTGGTTTTTTGCCCTCTTTTCGGAAGGATCTTCAGCTGCAGCGTGCACTTAGGGAGTTGCTGCCAGCCGCTGTTGATTAAGTACCTTGTGACGATTTAATTACATTCTTACATCTTTTACATTTCTTCGTCGTCCTTTGCGTTTGCAGAGTGAATTTAGGAATTATAAAAATTACTTTATTTTTGGTAGGCACTTAAGGAAAAATAAGGACTCAAGGAAGGCATAAAGCGCAAATCATTTTTGAATTGTTGCTTGTTTTTGATGGTCGCTGAAGTGCGCTCATATTTCGCGAAATTTTGCCGATTCATCCCCGAGCTTGCCAACTCGCTCATTCTAATTCGCGAAAACGTTCCCGGGGGTTATTTTTCCCGTCGAGCATATTTCGACTTAATTTATGACTTCCGCTTGTAAATTCGTCTTGATTTAGGCCAGACGGGCCACTTTTTCCAAACGCTTTTACTATCCAACCCAGTGACATGTTATAAAGAAGCTACGTATTCATATTTTGATGACCATCCAACCATTCAAGCAAATTCCGATATAAAGCGTTTCAAGCAAGAGAAAGTGCTGACACATTGCGGAAATTTTTAAGAGGAAACACTTGGTATGAAGTATAATTGGCTCCATCTAGTTGGCATAGCGTAGCATAGTGCATAAAGTAAGTTGACTCCTTGATGGTATATATCTAGTTATATCTTCCATCTACTTTCTTCGCTGGCGTTGGTGCTTGTTCCTTATTCCTTCACAGAGAGCGCGGATGAGTGTAAGTCCTAAATGTGTCAGCGTTCACTTTAATTTATGATAGTCTTGTGATTTTTTCTGGTCGCCGTCGTTCGTCGTTGCGCTCGAATGCATTTTGCATAGCTCAACTCTCGACGACCGGCCACCAAGAAAAACCTCCCTTGGCGACCAGCGAAGGGTGCCCGGAAAAGCTTATAATGCAAATTAAATTTCGCTCAAATTAGTTTTTACATGCTTATGTTCATTTTACATTTTTGTAAAGGATTGCCCGGCGCCTCCACTATGTCAAGTATATGATAAATCTAAGGGAAACTTAATTTTTATCAAAAATAGACGAGAATATTGTTTCTTCGACCAGTTTTCGTCAATTAACATTTTTCAACTGAATTCAAACACTGAATGGTCTTCATTCTTTCCCAGTAACAGAAGGGAAAATAAGTGGCGCCCTCTTTGACTCTTTGAGAAAGGTTTATTGCAACTATTTAAAAATAATCATTTTATCGAGTTATATTTATATGATTTCATAATTAATAAGTTTTTTTGTTTTTAATTTTCAATTTAAAATTAGTAGTCAGCACTCGTAGAACTTTCAACTCGGTTGGAATCCTACCCATCCCAGACTTGTTTCAGAAAATACTATATTAATTCAATGTTAGTTGTACGTGTAACACTTTGCCTAATAGCAATTTTTCAATAATTGCATGAAATTTGAAACAATTTCCGTTTGGTCTGGCGTTGCTGAACGCTCTTGGTCCAGTCGAGCGAAGCATTTAATGGCATTAAGTACCCGCACGAAATTCGATTAGTTCTAGTTCATTTGATGAGTCTGCCATTGCCATCGCTTTCCTCACGAACAAATGTTCGTCTGACATACTTTTCCATCTCTGCTCGGAGCGCGCTTTGCAGAAAGGCATCAACAGTTTTTGGTTTTGTGCTCTCGCAAAAAATGCAGATTACCCACATGAGAGCAAAAAACATGGCCTGCCAATTCAATTAAGGGCATTGTCAAAATTCACGTTTTAACTCGTATTACTTATGATGCTCCAGGTTTTTGTTTTTTTTTATATTAAGTGGCGCACACGTTGTTGGACTAGATATTTTTTATATTAATAAAAATGTAATAAGTGCCGTTTGCCATTTACCATTTGCTTTTAGTGCGGTCGTTGAACAAATGTGTGTTGAGTGTGCGAGATGAAACCGAAATGAACCGTTCGTTGAAGCACATCATGTGAAGGAAGGAGGCGGCTTGAACCGGGGACGAAGCGTTGCTGGACGCATTAGACACAATATCTGGGTCGAGTTCTCCTGATGCCGCTCCTGCGGGAAGTGCGTTTTGCGTTTTATCCTCTCGTGTAGTGGCACTAGGATAGTGGCACTACTATGCTAAAAGTATGACTCCAACGGCTGTCTAACAAGCTCTAATATTAGTGCTAATACTTTTCTTCCATTATCTTAATATAAAACGCAAAAGGACAAAAATGCGGCAGAGAAATTTCGAATTTACTCGCTTCAAGGTAGCGAAAACGTTCATTTTTATAACTCTCGAGAAACTTTTTAGGTTTTGTTAATTTTGGCTCGGTGTAGTTTTTAAATGTTTTATTACTATGATGAGACTTTATTATATGAAGGTTGACGTGTCCTGGGGTCGTAAAATTTTTGCTTAAAAGAAGCAAGACCGCCGCATAAAAGTTACAAAAGAATAGTTAATTTAACGATGACGAACTGTCTCAATGAAGAAAAGCTGAAAGTTGGAAGTAAAAGCCGCTGCGTTATCCTACTGCATAAAACAAAAACTTAATGAAAGATGAAAGAAGTTTTGCGGGGCAAAAACTTGCTACTTACTCCTTTCTCAGTGCTAAAACAATCAAGTTTATAAACTATTCAGTTTTTTTGTCAAAGCCAAAGAAACACTCTATATATTTCTACTTGAGCACAATTTTGTTTTTTACTTTTTAATTTTTCGGGTGCTTTTGCCAGTTTTTGATGTTTTTAACGGTGCAGAGATAATTTTTACGACCCCCCAAAGAGCAGGTTTCTTTCTTCGACAACAATCGACGAAGTTTGCACCAAAAAATCGAAAATCCCGAACTTGATCATAAAGTAAAGTAATTTTCCACAGGACGTTTGGAACATGAAAAATGGCGAATAATTTTTCATAATTAATTTTCAACATTTCGACTTTTTTCTTGCTCAGGAACCCAGTATAAATCTTGCCTGTGATTTTATGGCTTAATATTGTCCGTTCTCGGTTGCCCTGGTTCCCGGCAGTTCCCTGGTCGCTGGTTACGTGTGGGTGCAAGCAAAATATTCGTATAAATCATTGAAGGCCAGCGCTGCGCTGCTGGGTATATGTATAGGAAACGGGAACGAATTCCATTTAGGATTGCTCTATTGCCGGATATATGCCGAATTGAGACTATAGAAAGAAATGGAACGCAATAACCGAATGTAGAGAAGAGAAAAAACCGAGCCGAAGAACCGAACCAAAATGAGATAATAGAGGGAAGTTTATGTCGTCGAGCCGATGAAAACGCCAAATTCAAAGGAAAACTCTCGGTGCGACGCGCATCAAAATATCAAAGGGATTTTTATCTTTCGCATTGACGCTCTCTGTCAGAAGCACGGGGACAAATTTAGTGCGATAATTGCAAGGATTTTTCTGTCTTCCCCAAAACTGAGCGATTATGTTCATTTATCACCAGGGAATTAGAAAATTATACAAATTTCTGCAAATGCATATAAAAGATAATTTATTATAATTTTGTTAAACAAAACAATTTGTCAAAACTTTTTCGCAAACTTCTGCAAGAAGACACAACACAACACATTAAATAATTAATTTGCCAGTAAACAAAACGCACGACAGG
Source organism: Leptusa sp. GC000079 (assembly GCA_030264655.1). Lineage (NCBI taxonomy): Eukaryota > Metazoa > Arthropoda > Insecta > Coleoptera > Staphylinidae > Leptusa > Leptusa sp. GC000079. The sequence continues at coordinate 7,438 of JARJDT010000396.1, forward strand.
ACACAACGCGTTGTAAGCGGTCGAATTGAATACGGTAGTCCTTGTTCCCGTGGGAGAGACGACGGGTAGATATAGAGAAAATCCTTAATAATTGAATAATAAAACCGTCATAATAGTACCCAACAGCCTATACAAGAGCACAGCGTCGTTTTTGCACCCTGCGTCTGTTTTGCAACCGCTTTTTGTCTGTTTTCTGCGTGCTCATCAGCGGTTTTTATCATTAAAATTGATCATTTAATCTTCTAGTCCTGGATGAGTAAAGAATTAAAGGTCGAACACTTTGTTGGAATTGTTTGCGTTGCGTCAATGCGGAATTATGAACAAAAACTAACCCGCAAACCCCGAGGACAAAATCAGGACTCATAATCAAGGACCGAATTGTAATTGATTTATGAAGGCAAAACCTTTAATGAACGAGTGCAATAAATGTTTGCATGTTGAGGGCAAATGTTTTTGTCCAAGTGGAAACTTTCGATAAAACCCAGTCGTTGCTTTTTTGAAACAAAACATGAGATTTAGATTTAGATGCAACGAACATTTTGCGCAAACAAACTTTTGAGTTCGTATATTTCTTGAGCGCGAACGTAAAGTAACGAGGACGTTGAGATACCGTCGTCGTCCTGTTGGGCAACATCTGTTTCCTCAAGTTTGCAACATCAAGAAAGGCGCATAAGTACGTTAACCCTTTTTTCAATTTTTCTTTTTGCTCCGAAAAATTCCATATCATCTTCATTCTTAACTCTGCCTTTATTTATAACGCAACTTATTTTTTTTGCTTTATCTTCATTGTCTCATACACCCTATGCAACGGTATTTACTGCATTCAATTTTAACGTTTAGCTCTCGCAAATTATTTTGGGAATTATTTGTGAGAGCGACGAGCGTCAAATAAAACCTATAAATTAAAAACGCCAACTTTATGGCGGATCATCAAATGAATAATGTGAACTTGTAAACGCACAAATCGTTCATATATGAAGATTTAATATTTTAAACCAATCGAATGAGGGGAAATTTATTTGACGTTGTATGTTTTTGCGGCAAGTTTAATTATTACCGGCGAACGCTGTGCACACATCCAGGGATTAAATTGTCAGTTTACATTAAACTGGATTGAGGGTTTGAAAAATTGTTTCGTTAACTGACAACAAATTAATATGAAATGTGACAAACTAAAACACATTCAGGAGTGTTTGCTACAAGTGAAAATTCGAAATATCGTCGAGATAAAAACGTGGTTTAAAGAACCGTTGAGGTTTAAGGTCAAACCGAACACAACGAAGCGAACCGAAAATACCTTAAAATGTGCGAACAACCCCGCGCAACAAGGGTAAATGTACAATGGCTAAGAAAACATCTTAGCCTTAGACCGAGTGTTCTCCCAAAGTGACCACAACCCAACGCAATATTTGCAAATGCAAAAAACGGTTTGTAAGACCTGGTAGTTGTTTGGTAGAGTTTTGGGGTTGAGCATGTTCGAAAAGACGCATTTCGCACGCTCCATTTGCGAAACGCGCGCCCGGAGTCCATTCGTGAAATGGGGTGTACTTCCTTTTAAGTTTCCCCACAGCAGCAAGCGCGCACTTCACAGGAAAAAATAAGAAAGCGTTTCTTTTCCTGTGGCCGCTTGCTATTTTCGCACATTTTCCCACAGCGCTAAACAGGCATGAGCGAACGCAATGACCGTTACAGCTTCCTTTGGTTTTTCTTCGCCGTTGCCCGAGGAACATTATTGACCTCTTGTTACCACACCTCAGACGTGCGAGCAGTGTTTACTCTTCCAGTTTTCCGACTGTTTATCTTCACGTTTCGTTTCGGCAACAAACAAACAAACAGCACACGACGTTAGCCACCGAAGAGCGGTCAAGCATTCCTTCATTCATTAGAGCGTCTCCCTTTCTTCTCGGTGAGCGCGTTGCGAGCGAGTTTCGGGAAAGTTTCGAGTGGAGAAAGGCAAAGTGGTTTTAAGTGAGGAGTAAGAACCATTGCGGTTTATAATTAAAGCAAACGTCCTTGGAGATTTCCGCTGAACAATCCCGTAGTTACAGATTCCTCCTTGAGCTGATGCTAAAGTTAGGGGAGTGAAAATCTAATTCTAATTTGCACAATGTAATTTGTAATGTTATTTTTCTCTTTATAGTTAGAGTTGTTTGGCTATAGTTAAATGCACATTTTGCCAAGATTCAACTACAAATCTTCCTAATCCCACCACTTGGGGACTTATTTTACTTTTCAATACAGGGTGTTTCACATTTACTTGAATTTAATAATCGAGTAATTTGTTTAAACAATAATTGCAAGTCGGTTTATGAGCATCCTGTATGAATGGTACACATCTGCAAGAGTCCTTCTTGGCAAGAATATGTGGTCCTTCCTTGACACTTCTTTGCCATTCCATTCCTCTTATAAGGTACTAGTACTAGGTACAAATCTCGACATAATTTCGTGTGGATGCGAATGATTTATCGTGCTCACGCGAGAAATGCTTAATCTCCATAGTAATTTACTTTAGTCAAGATGACACCGAATTTACGACCTACTGCATTTATGAGATAAACTCCATTTATCTTTTCTCGGCGATGTGTGCGTGCGTATACTTAACTTTTAGATTCAGATACACATTTGTGCAATATCGGTCGGTCGGTCGGAAACGCTTATGTTCATTTTCAAGCAGCGCTCAAAAATGTAGGCAGAAATACAATTAAGATTGCCATCCAAGATGACAGCAAGCCATGCAGATCTAGATGAAGATCTAGCCCCGAAACTTATTCAACAAAGTAAATTTTCATTTTCCGTACTTAGAGTTGGAGACACTTTGTAGATGAAACATTTAAACTTGTGGCACGTATTTTACATCGCCAGTTAAAAGTTAAAACGTTTCCCCAAGATGTGCAAAAGGCAAATGGGGGAACCTAACCGCCACACAGCACACTCGTTGTCGCACTGCAATGCCGTGAATGGAATGAGTGCGTGACAACGATTCTGACATATACAATTAAAGTTAATGTTGCCTTGCCATTTAAATAAGAATATAGTATACCTATTTTCGACTCCCGTGATGTCATTACCTCCCGTGTCTTCATTACATCACACTTTTTGGTTCAAAACTGTTCTGTAATGAATGGAATTCCAATTATCAACGCTCTCAACATCAAACACAACATTCGGCTAATTCGAGGCACAATTCGGTTTCAGAGCAAAGTTTCTGTGCTTCATTCAGAGATTTAATTGTGTAAATTGTATTCGATAAGGATTTTTATAGTGACGAAGACATATAATATACTATTCTGAGGCGGTTCAACCCATTCCAAACGTATTCTCGTTTTCGTCTTCGGCACTACCTAAATCTATATCGAAAACAATTTACTTATAATCACTATTACACTAATAATCTCTGAATTATTCACTAAAAGTGCTAAGAATTGTGACGAATGTTATGTTTGAGGTTGAGAACGTTGACAGTTTTTGTATTGTAATGACGAGCCGTCAATGATGGTATGTAAACATGCGCCTGAGTAGAAGCAATTCCGACTTATTCCGATTAGCGTTCGGAATTTCATTCATTACATAACAGTTTTGAACCAAAAGCTGTGATGTAATAAAGACATTACATCACGGGAGTAAGAAAAATAAATTACTTGGAATCAGAAATTTTTAACAACGCACATTGTTCAAATATCAGAATTAACGGAATTTAATTAATGTCGGACCACATACACGCTGCGAATATTTTCAATGCGCATTGGTAGTGGTGCAGGAGGTGTTTGTGTTCAAGTTGAAACTCAAGGCATTCTACTCGCAAGGTGGTCCTGCAGGGAGTTGCGGTTGATTTTCCCAGTGTATATCTGTGAGTGAGCGTGGAACAAGGCAGGCTTCAAGCAGCTTCGGCGGCCACGTCGACTCGATTTCTCAACGCAGCGAGCGCGATGGATGTAAAGTGTTCAGCACTGCCTTATTCAGATAGAGATTCCGAGTCTGGACTGATCCTGACGAGATTAATGATTTGATTCTAATGGTATTCGACTGGCATCACTCCCAGTCCGCGTCCCGACTCAAAGTTTACCAAATTACATGCGTACGCAGGGCTGAAAGTGAACGAACTCGACGCTCAATTGATGAACGCAACGAAATTCCAACATTCATTTTCGTTTCGAATATCTATCTACATCTACGCATGCCGCGTCGACATCGACATGGAGCATTTTGGACACCATTCATTTCAATTCCTTCACGCGCGCGTCGATATACAGAGTGTTGCTTTCGACTTCGTTTATTATTTGTTTTATTTGTGCGTAAAGCTATAAATATTATTGATAATTGATCGTTTTTCGTCGGGCGTTGATGCCTTCACGTTATTCATCGACGGCGTTTCACGTTTCGCTTTTGCTCAAATTATTAATGTCTTTGTTAACGCCTCGACCGACATCGTGCCCCCGACGATAAATCAACACTGCCTGAGCTATATTTATCCCTGCGTATATTCGCAACGACGTGCAGGACGAAAGAATCCTGCGTCTGAGCTGCAAATCGAATGGTTCATTTTTCATTGGGATGTGCGACTTTTTCATGCTGCTGAGTTTTATTTGCTTTGCATTAAAATCTACGATTATTTCGCGAAATTGCACATTCAGATCATGATTATTGCAACGTTTTCAAAATTATGAAGGATCAAACGACTGGACAAATCAATTCGGCATTGAACATGAGCACAAAGTTGTCAATCATCTCTTTGTTTAACGTCTAGACATTCACAGTGTTATAGTTTTTCAAATACAATTAATTTCGCTCTTTGAGTGAAATCAAGTGAAATCCTTTCTCGCTTTTTAGTACCATTCGATACAGTTGCACAGAATGGACCGAACATAGCAATTAACTAACCAATTATGGGTAATTTCGTTTTACTACCCTTTTAACAGTCGTATATTCAGATAGTAAACATTTTTTTATGCGAAATGAATCTAATTAAGGACAATGAGGACGAAGACAAGCTACATAAAAAGCGCTTGTCTTTGAAGGCTTTAATTAAACAATTTTTTTCTTGATGGTTTTATTAATATCCTTGTGCACATTTCGAGCGAAATCCTTGTTATGTTCTTATTGTCCTTGTTATCCTGCTACTCTTACATCTTATATGTAGTTGTCTCAACGCTTGTGCATGGAGCGAGAGACAAGAGCGGCGCTCGCCTTAATTAACGCTATTCCGAGTCGCGCGTTTTCGTTTCGCCGGCGGGCAATTAAATTAAAGCGTATTTATCGTCACACTCAGAGCGAGCTCAATTCTTTGAACCTGCTGGAGCCACCTTATCCCAATTCTTGAGCTCAATGGAAAACTCCAACTGCGTGGATGAAGCAATGCAATAAAATAAATGTTTGCCAAAGTTTTCTGGTTGC
>JARJDT010000403.1:0-17715 GCA_030264655.1 Leptusa sp. GC000079
AAGTAAAAATTCCTTAAATTCAAATAAAATTCATCATGCCTTATCAGATTCTGGGAATGCTGGATTTTCCACGGGTGTGTTGCACCAATCTGTGAAAATACGAAAAACGGCGTTGGTTTTCGTTTCACTGGCACATTCGCAACGAGTGTCGCGGGAAACCGGTAATTCTAATGTCGGGGCCCAGGGCGAAACTCGAAGAGAGAATTGAGTTTAATGTGTTTTAATCACGCGGTTATGTCACATGCGTCAGCGTCGTTTACAAATAGTATCAAGAAGGATCTCTAATTGAAAATTTTTCGTGTATCAAAATGTGCAATTAACAACATGAAACAATAATTTAATTTCTATTACCGGACGACGTCTCACATGTCTGCCGCCTGCGTACGAAGTAAATGTACAGACCTAAGCTCGAAAATGTTTCATAAATGTTTGTTCTTGCGTTTCATTCGTTCCTATTTGCCGTTTTCAACTTCCCATACTATCAAAATCCGAAGAGGTAAGTGTGTTTCTGTGGGCAACAGCCATAGGCGCAAACATATTCTCTGCTGGTGTGTTAGAATATATTTTTGAAGCACATTTATGGTGTATAATAGAGAAAGGCATTCAAAGTTTAATTGATATCTGACACGACATGTTCATGATGAATATAATCCAAACATTAATGTCTACATTACATTATTACCCTAGGTGTATTTTACTTACAACTAACTGAAATTTGTGCTCCAAGCCTGAAGTAAGTTTGTAATTTTTGAAAACGGTCTCCAGCGATTTAAGACAGTTTTGGGAAATTTTTCAACCCAAAGAAAAATTCTACTTTTAAATCTTTTTTTCAGTTGATGTTTGTGGTTGTGAGTTTTCCTTTTCGTCGCTCGCATTTCTTCCAAAAATAAGGCACACATAAAAGTTTTGCTCCGTGATATTTTAATAAATCATTTCTTTTTACTCCTCCACGCGTTTGCATTATGAACGCGCGCAACTTTAACGTCGTGTTTGATGTGTATATTTGGCTTTTATAGTTGAAAACTGAAATTTTATACCCTGTATATATTAATATTTTCTTCAAAAGTTGGAAATGTTTGATGTTTCTTGTCGTATACAGGTAGGTATAATATGTGAGTATATTCAAAGTGCTCTTTCTTTTGCTAGAACTGCCTCTTTTACATGAAAAATCTTTACTAACAAAACTGGGAAACCTCCAAGTAAAGCTGCAATATGTATTCATTATCAAGCCCTTTCTTTACACAAGTACATTACTGAGAATATTTCATTCACATAAAGTTTTGATTATTTATAATCAATATTAAAGGAAATGCTGGTAACGTAAAGTAAGCTATGACGAAGCTTGCATCGAGTGAAATAAACTAAAACGAGTTTATGAATTATAAATGCGTTTCAGCTTTTCCACAAAGTAATTCCATTGCATATTCAATGCACTTTTATAATTTTTCTCAAAAATCGTTTCCTTTATATTTGCTAAACTCTAACGTTTATATATAAATTATTGTAATTTGTGGAAGTTCCATGTTGCCTTATTCGCAATAAAATATTTAAAGTTTAAATATGGTAAATTAATAAATATAATTCAACTTATTATTAAAACCTTTTAGTAGAATTTTTTAGGGTCATTAGATCAAATCATTTGCCATATTCAAATGGCAAAAGTAATTACATAATAATAAATTGTTGTATTATAATTTTTTAATTGAACTGGTTTTGCACAATATGTATAGGTATCAAATTTCACGCCGATTAGCATGTTTTGATTGATGCAATTCGATCAATTTGCCAACCGTATTTATCAAACTGACGTTTAACACAAAAAAGTAATTAAAGAATCGCGTCTATTGGCAAAAACTTCACTGGCGACAACTTAAATACTCAAACGACGACAAGTTTATGTTCAAAAACAAGAAATTAAAAATTAATTTCAAATGTAAACTATTAAATAAATTTGCATAAAACTGAAAATCAATTAATTTTTTTTGTTTTTGGAATACACTTTCGATTCTGTTCGTCTTGGCTCTCACGCCATTACGCAAAAAGCTTGTTTATATTATTTATCCAAAACGATTTGTAATTCGTGCACATGAATTATTAATAGGCGAACATTAAAAAGTGATATTAGCATATCTTAGCGCCATGTCTGTACGAAGCAAGAGAAAATCTTATTGAAGAATAGACAAGCGCGCACACATACATTTTCAAAGCCTCTTCTTACTCATTCAGTTTGCAAGACATTTGTTTATGTTGTGAAAGTGTACAAAGTTAAAAATTTTCAAAGAAGAAACAGAACAGAAACCACGCCACGCTAAGAAAACTCGAGACAACAAGAGTTGTAATCATTCTCACATTTCTTCTTACATCTTTAAGGTCAGCAAATGCTAATGGTTATTTAAATTAATCTATTAAATATACCACAACATCTACGTAAGTACAAGAGCAACGCACAGACATAGTGTTCTTTTGTGCAATTTGTTTCAATATTGCGACACGCTTGCTCATTTTTCTTTCAATTATTTCTCAATTTTTATTCATTAATTTACCATGTTTCCACACATGATTGGATAGAGGTGATACGAAACCAAAAATAGGAGCTATTAATACATTATGAATATAATATATCAATAAAATCAGCTTGCACGCAACTTGGGAAAAAAACGAATAAGAATATTGTTAATAGAATGATAAAATGATTTATGTAAATTACAAATTGCTTTCCGAAATATAACATTAACAAATTATTCAATCACTTAATGGAATTTGTTTCAGTCTATCGGTAGCAAACAGCACATTCATAAAGTATGGAACAAACTAAGCTTTGAACTAAAACAATCGTTAGAGAAAACGTGGAAAACTTTAAACGGACACAGATGTTAAATAGAAAACAAAGTTGTCCCAGTGCGCTCAAAGAGTCGATTAGACTCGTTTCGACAAATTTATTAACAGGACGATGCTATAATAATATGAAGCAATAATTAAAATACATCTTCGTGTAAATGAAAATAAATTCGCTGTCTGCACATCGCTTTGAGGTATTAATAAATCCGTCGCTATCAAAACTATAGGAAAATAGTCGCAGCCTGGCTTTTCTGCTCTTTGTCGACTTTGCCGACATGAATCCAACTTATGGGAATTTAAAAAGCAACTTGTAAACTCAAATCAAATACAAATCATTTTCCACAGATCTGACCGCTGCGGCGTGTTGCACACATCATAAAGGATGTGACGTCAGTTCCTACACCTTTCGATGAAACTATTTGATCAAACGCACACTGTACGGTTCTTCTCACCTTTTCAGCTTCCTCTTAGAAGTTTAATATCAACATGTAAGTATGAAGATTGTCGCCGGGAAGACGTCGACATGACGATGTATAAGCTGTTAGCTGCTGGCGGCGCTTGAGAAAACATTACACCGCCAGAAGCCGCGCACATCTAATATACAGACAGATATCTTACAGTAGCCTATAGTCTATTATTTTTTATTAACATACAAAAATACCGGCGCGCATTGAGTTTGAGAATATGTGCGTTTCGTCGAAAAAGCATCGTAATTTATGTCGTAGCGAAAAAGCGCGTCTTTTACGACTCATTATTTTTTCCCTGGAATATTTAGCTAGCGTTTACCTTGTGCACGTAAAGTTTTGTTACCCCGCGAATGAATGAATATGCTTGGAGAGTGCAGAAAAGCGCTTTATTTATGGATCCAGACACGTAGATTACTGAAAATTCTATTTAAAGAAATAATTTTTGCTCGTTTTCAGAAATGTCCTTGTGCACAATGCATACTTTCATTATTTGTGAACTTTTAGTACGAACAATAAAAGCGTATTAAAATATCACATAGTGAAGCGAGTCTGTTTTTATTCAAGACTGTATATTAGCACGAACTTTGTGCATTTTTCTTGTAGCCCTTTTTTCGGACACGCATTTACATTTACATATGAACATTAAATCTACAAACGAATGCAAACTAACTCCCCGAACTCTATCACCGCACAATCATACAATGCGTTTAAAGTAGAACTAAATTAATTTACGCAAATACATTGTGCATTCTCGCATAATCAACAGGAAGTTGTTGACAATAAATTATACCAATGTTAATCTAACATCTAAAAAAAATATGATAGCCGTAAATGTGCCTGTCTAAAAACGACAAAACCGAAAAATTCATTACAACGACTTTTGTAAATAATAAATAATATGTAATTTCGAGGATATTATATCTGCTAAGTACACTAGTTATAAATGAATTAAGTTTATTTCGTCCTGTATATGCAGGCAGCATATTAATGTAAATTACTTGATAAACTTTTACTGCCCAACTAACTGTAAAATTACTTGAAACAAAATTTCTGTTTAATAATGTAGGTACGTGATATACTTACATGTTTCTAAAACGTTTGCGTGTTTTTACAAAATACACATTTTTATCGTTCCCATAGTCTAAGGTTTCTTAAGACGATTCTTCATTGTGAACTTAAAGAAATTAATATTCAAGAGGAAAAAAGTCCAAGTGTTTACTCGACAAACCCAATTATACAGACGTATCAGAAAATCTCAAACTAAATCAGGTTTCCTTATACATATAATTCCAAGTAGGATATGACTTTCACATTGGGCCCAAAAGCTCTCATCAAGAACAGGATTGCATAGGATTGGGTCATGTCAAGAGACTGATATCTATTTGTTCGATAAACCAATGCAAAGGACTCGACAACAATGTTGTTTTGAGTATGGTATGGAGCATCATCATGCATGCAGATACATGTAGTAACCGGATCAGTTTCCACCGGAGGTACAATATAAATCTCCTCACATGTCATATCACTCTATAATCAGCAGCAACAGTTCAATAATGTAATTCAATTATAAGTAAGTGGAAGCGCATGCGTTCGACATGAATATATTAGCAATAAATAACACATGTCGGTATTGATCGTGTTTGATAACTATATGCAGCAATGCAGCCGAGCCGAGGCAGATAGATACATTGTTGGTTGCATTTGGTTGGAGTTCAAAAGTGATTCAATGTGATTGTACCGTTTTGCCACTAACATCTAGCAGCTCGTAAAGGAATGCATCGTGGGATGTAATTTGAATTCGAAATTTCCACATTCACCAGACGATTATCTGGTTTAGCTTTGAGCAAGAAACGAAGCAAAAACAGGCCAAACTTTGACTGGTGACCTTGGTCCTTGAACCGCGCGCGCCTCAAAAGCGCAAAGAGAATCCACAATCAGTTTTACAAATTGCAATTAACGTCGTGCAATCATGAAGCGCGTAATTAAAATAAAACAGGCGTGACACGTTCGTTCATTTATAGGCGTTGGCCCGTGATGTTCGTCAATTTATGTCATTGCGCTCACTGCGAGTATAAAAATATAAATAGGGGACGTCTGTGGAGAGCTATTTGTGCCATTGTGCAATTACATTAATTCCACATAATTCGATTTGCTCGATTGCTCTAACAAGGGAACGTATAAAAGTTTAATTCCATTTTCGAAGACAGCGAACGGACAGACACATCAGGACGAGGCATGAAATCTACTGAAAGGGTTAGCAACGAACGATTAGCCACAAAACACTTTTTCTTTCCCCGAGACAGGCATTCTTCTTCTGACATTCCAAGTGGACATGAAATTCTTCGGGCTTTTTATTCGATTAAAACATTTTGATTGAATAATGAAGATAAAAACTAATGTAATGACAATACCAACTTTACAGACATTGTTTATGTTTTTTGTTGCCTTTTAGTATCCTGTGTATTCTTCTTGTTGCCCGAAGAGGCGAACGTGCCTCATACTTTTATATTGTATAACTATGTATGGACGTTATTTAGAAACACATTAGCTAAATTGTAGTTTTATAGGTCTGCGAGTATGGAAGGAATGAACGACGGTGTGTTATCCGGGGAGTTTTATATACGTCATTATAAACTATTTTTCCCTATCTATTCGATGATATACAAGCGGTCATATACGATCGTTGCATGTGTGCATGTGCACTAAGTTCGAAAAGCGAACGAGAGTAGCCAAGTAGTTTCACCAAAGTTAGAAGAAGGTAATAATAAAAGGCGACTTTAAAACAACAAACGACGCTTTTATGCATTCGTTTTGTTGGGATTGCGAGCAGGAACGGTCTCGCTGGTCGCTGGCGAGCGTCAGTCCACCTTCGGCGATAAATCAGACTGATATTATTTTTATAGCGAACGATTATAAAAGGGGCTCTTTAGGAGCGCGTTCGAATAGTCGTAATTAAATGTGTGCTGTGTGCAATACACCCTCGACGGTTCAGCTTAGCCTTTGGGTGGTCTCTCATCCATGATACACAAACGACGATACAACAAACACGGAGCAAATGCGCGCACGCTTGTTAATAAGAACACAATTCGAGTTTATTGTCACAATTAACCACGAAAAACGGCACAAAGATAAAAAGCAACAAATAACACGCGAATGTCGGAATAGCGCAATTGTAATTGCGTTTGTCGTTTGTATAAAACGTGCGGAAATATTTTATACACTTAGTTCGCATCATACAACAGGAAAACCGCACCGAGTGATAATCGATCATTTGATGTACGCCGCGAAATTTTCCAAGAAACATGACCATCATGTCATGATCCAACAATTGCGATGTATATAAGACGCTTATCAATTATCAGTGCACAAAAGCCTCTACTGTGCATAGCGGTGGTTCCATTGAATCAACTTTTTGAGGTTTTATACGTATTTATTTAATTGCAATTTCCTGCTTTAATGAATAATTCAGAGAAACGTTTAATTTATCATTTGTTTATACTTATATTTTGACTTAATCGGAACACATTTTATTTGCGTGTTTATAAGTAAGTGTGTAATTTGAAAAATTAATTTACGCCAACATCTGCACCAATTAACAAATATGAAATTTAGCGTTTGTTTTCTCGTTGAAATGTTTAAAAGCTTTAAAAATAAAACCGTACTTCATGTTGGAAACAGGCGCATAATAGTTTTATGACTTCCACATGCACACGTTGCAAGAGTTGTTGAAGTATTTTTCGCGGATATATAAAACTTACAGACGCAGCCACCATTAAACGTAATGAAGTACAAAAAAATAAATAAAGAATCTCATCCACGAAAATCGTTGATGCCGTATAATGTTTCTGACAGATTCTAAACGTCTTGAAGCATTTACGTCCAACGCCCGCAACGAGTACACATTTTTACGTTCTGTATCTGCTTTTACTTCTTTGCTTGACGTTGAAGTTTTGCTTCAAGTTCTGCATTTGCACTGTTGGCGATCGTGCTTTATTTGCGGTCCGGATTTTCGTTTCGTATCACAAATAATCGCCGCGCAAGTAGAATGTCTCGGATACTTACTCAACTTATATCGAATAAACTATACAGTGAGTTGACTCTGGTAGAACGTGCGCAAATTTTCAGAGATTCCCCGCGTGATTTTTGAATACCTTGTATAGAGCAAGGAGTATGCGAGGACACACATATCAGAGGCGTCAGGACGAATATCCGTCCAATTATAAAATATAACCGCGTACGGTACATTGTGATTTTTCCTTTATAAAAAAAACGTTGTCATTCTTGCTTTTCATACGTAGACTTAGGTACATACCGTTTACTTATACATAAATTACTTCGAGTACAACAGTCTCAATTAAATTTATTTCGAGTTAAGATTGTCAGCGTTTGTGCGCTGAAACAGATCTTGTAAACAGACCAAGTCAATGAAAACAAGTCGCAATGACATGTCGAATGAATAATTTCTTGTTTTTTTCGTTTGTTTTACATTTTTATTGTGTATTATTTTTCTCGGACGGTCGAGAGATGCTTTGCCACGATTGTGCGAACGCCTGCCAGTGTTTGCACGCGTTTTTTTCAAATCGCGTATTCAAGCGCAGTTTTGTTAACGTTCTGTTTGCTACAGGCACAACACAAGTTAAGAGACTTGTGAATTCATGTAGCCATGGCCTTTGGCAAAGTTCAAGATACCTGCAGTTTATTTATATTTACACACATTTCACTCGAGACAATTTTCTTATACATATAGTTGTGTATTTACAGCGACGTTCTTTAGATGCCTGCGCGCAGTTTTAACCCCGTTCCAGTTAAATATAGCAAAATCTGCCACTGATGCAATTGCAATGTAAACGGGCAAGCAACACTTTGATTTATTTGCGTACGCTAATAAAATAACATGTTCACGATTATCATGTCAAAGTAAATATTTCAACAGTTTTATAAGGAGCACAAACAGAAGTGCAAACAATTAATAATAGAACTTTTAATACCGCCGGCGAGGAAATAGTTTTACATTACAGTTTAAAATCGGCTTTATTGGATTCTATTGAAAGCCAAATCAATGCATTCACTGAAATATATAGGTCTAAACGATGAACGAATTCGCCGTGCATGTAAAAACCGCACGAAAGAGCAGGATGTGATTTATTTGCCATAAAATAATCTTACAGAAAATATCGGATGACGTGGTCAGACTTCTTTTTAATGGTGCAAACAGCCCAGATGGTAAGCGGCAGCCAGTTTGCTTCTTCGGGGATAGTTTTTCGACCTGCACTCACACATCCTCAATGCACATTGGGCCCACAACAGGGCTTTGGGTCCATCATGTAAAAATATCATCTTTTATGCCTCTACGGATCGCTTAAGAAAGAATTCACACGTGTATCTCTGTATCTGTGCACCCAGCTCAGTGCGACAGCCGAAAAGCGAGCACAAAAAATTAGGTAGACTTTACCATCGCTGAAGCACCACAAGAAGAAGAGCAATTGGGATTGAAATATATTCGTAATTATTCCTAAAGGAATAAAACATTTTTTTTACGAAAGGCAACGTCATCTCCCAACAGACGGAAAACATCCAAACAGAAGTATAGCAAGTAGAAGTTGAAGGCAAGAAAAAATGCGCTTAGATGAGAATTGAGAAGAAATCTTAGGAATTGCTAGAAAATAAGCAACGACATGCTGTCTGTCGTTTTGTTTGGCATTAACACAGGCATGCGGTTGGATATGTCGCGTTGAAAATCTCGCTCTGTGAGTAAATGCATTTAGGGGCTAATTAGAGTTCAGCAGTCGGTTGGATGCACTAGAAATATGTTGAGAGGCCAACCTTGAATGCTCTAGCTGAGTAAAGTTTAGGTGCCGAATAGATTTGTACTTCCGTTGCGGTGGCGGATTGCCAATGAATGCATCGACCACGAACCTGGCACAAAATACTTGCGAATAGAGCTGGTGTTTATGTATTAGCACTTTTTGGATGACATCGTGTCCGCGGTTTTTCTCAGAATTCCGTTTATTTCGGTCGAAATCAACGACCACACACGAACATCAAAACACGTTCATCTATCTATCTATGCAGTGACAACTACCTACAGCCAGTGACAAACTTTTCAAGCAACTTACTACTTGAATTGCGATAGGTTTAATCTTGAGATAGCTTCCTTCCAAGTGTGCGGTGCAATAAAGCCAACCAACGAAAAGAAAGTATTTATTTACTAATGTTGTAAACAGCGTGCAAGGAGCAAAGCGAGTTTCTCATTTATTTGACCCTTTTTTTCTTAATTCAAGCAGATAGTGCTGTTAGTTTTAAAGGTTCGCCGATCGTATCGGAAGGACAAATGGGATGTTTACGGTTTGGTTACGGACCCTTTAAGAGTTTTATCAACGTGCAAGGAGCAAGCAAAGGTAACCTGCGAGAAGTAGCGCGGAAAAAGTACGAATGCAGCAGGTAGCTAACCTGCAGGCACACCTACAATTACACCAAACACGCCACATGTGCAATGCAATGCGGTGGTGCTTTTTTTTTTATCTCTTTTACAGGTAGGTACATACTTGGTATATGGCTGAAACTTTCAATTTCCATTTTGGGCCACAATTTTTCGATCGCCTAAAGGTCAACATGAATATTTTAGCATGCCACACGGAATGGATCTACCGGTACCGAACAAGCCAAAGAGGATAGATCGGAATGGAGAGATGGATCACGCGCGGTAGCTCTCGTGGATAGGGTTCAAATTTGTGTGATGCTCTGATGGTATATGCATAAAGCGGATTTACTTAAAATGGTAATACGTTTTTATGCAGCCGCGAAAACAATATGCGCCGTGTATAAACAACGTGCAAACAGAAATATATAAAATTCCGATAGCGAGTAATTAGAACGAACAGCAAAACTGGCTGCAAAGCAACGAAAAAAGAAAGAAATGAATTTCGTGGGCACATGAGAAGTCATGTTTTCTGAATTACAACGAGCACTTATCTGATCATGTATTGTTAAAATGAAATAATAAAATGTGGCGATGTAAATAATAAATGATGAATTCGTGTTTTTCCTTTTTAAACTCAATAATGTTATAAGTGTAATAAACATCAGGTCAACATTATTAGAATTAAAATGATTTGGCATTTCCTTTGGCTTTTCATTTCGACGAAAATGTCCGACTCACAACAAGTTCACACTTCAACGAAAGTTATTGATTAACACAGTCGAAAACCGCCAAACCACCATTCGAGTTTTTAGTAGTTGGTAGAAAACGCTCTAAAATGTGCGTGTTTCAAGCAAACTTTTGCTTAGGATTTTTCATATTTTCATCGCAACAAAAAATATAAAAACTGAACTCTTTCAACTTGCACACTTGATCTGTTAGCGAGCTCGTTTATTAATGCTTAACTGCCTAACTAAGTACTAAGAGATATATTGTCGAGTATGAGTCGATGTTAAAAAACGTGCACAAGCAGATTGCACGAATGTGCTGGCTGCACTTTCAAATGCAAACCAATATCGTGAAGAATAATTATTAAAGCGATCATAAAAACAGCTCGTCGCTGTTGCTATTGCAAGCAGTACACGAGGCGAACAAAAGACGACGTCGATCAGGAAAAATTGTAGCTTCAAATAAGCTTTATATTGAGTGGCTTTACTTCAGTCAATAATTATTATAGCTTTGGTAAATATAATATGAATGCGTTTACGGTCGGATAGAAAGGCTGATAACAATAATGCGCTTTGTGTAAGAACATTACAATGAATGTAGAACCATCGAGTACGTTATAAGAATGCACGCGCATATTGCGATAAACGAAATTCAATCATAACAATAAATTAATTCAAAAAGGAAAACGAATAAATGCAACACGATCTATTATCAATGACGTTTTTGTATTCTCTTCGTTATATGCGATGCGTATGCCTGTGATATGCACACACACATAGCGCGCTTCATGCGAACGAATTGAATTCCCATTGTGGCCCTAATGTTGCTTTGAGCTTTCGCTTGCATGTAAAATAATACGCATAGGTGTACTTGTCTAATAGTATGGAATATGCAATGCATATGTGGTGCGCCTGCCTTCATCCTAGTCGTCCTGGTCGTTGCTCGCCGATATTACTATTATATTATTATAAGTACACCGAACAGAAAGCTATATTGGAAATGTCAACGAGATTATTTCGTTCTCGCTTTTATGTCCGTTTTATGTTATGCTAATTCCAATAATGTTATGTATTTATTATTATTATCGTTGGGAGACTTTGTTTTTGGCCAAATATGAACGCGGTATTGTCGTCGTTCGTGTATGTACAAGACCGCAAAACGGGCACAACTAAATTTATTCAATTTAGCCAACCGCCGCCGATTCCTTATACAGTCAAACAGTTAAAAAGCTAACGTACAGATACATATTGTGAAAATTATTATTATCGCTAGTTCGACGAATGTACATTTCAGTTGTAAACAAATACGGGATTGCAAATAATTAATTTCGAAAAGGTAAAATGATAAAACGCATCATTAAATTGATGACAAATATTCGCGGCGAATATTGCGTTTCGCGCATTTTTTCTAGATAAACTTGTACAATATGTATAAATGGAAATAGAAAACAATTAAATGTCGAAAAAGGTCACATTGCAAAAGTGCATTTATAGAAGAATGCATTTTTATGCGAATTGTAAGTTGTTTATTTTAGTTATTATAGAGATTATTTATAGTTATAGCTGATAATATAATGTCAATTCGGTGCCCATAAGTTTCGGAACCGATGACGACGACAGGCAGGCGAGAATAAATCACAGCTAAAACTCGTCGTAAAAGCGCATAAATGAGTAGCGAGCGCATGTTTTAAAATCGCGTTCCTATATGTATGCACATGTATAGATAGATATATTTACGACGAGGTCATTTTTATATCGCACATAATGTGCCTTACCAACGACGATGGCGATGGTGATGGCGACATTGGCGACGACGATGTAAATATACCAGTTTTCCCGTGCGCTTAAAAAATAAATAACGCACTTTGAACACTATGCATATGAGAGATGGCTGAGCTCATTTACTCGTTTATTGTTTCGTAATTGTGTAACAGTGTGAAATTGAATTATGTATGTACTTAAGAAAAGAATATAACACATAACGGCATTGATCATAGATCAACTGCTTGCTATGCTGGCTTTAATAGTAATTTAAGATTTGTGGCGTTGATGCTGGATTGCTAGGAAAAACAAGAATTAGTTAGCTTCGAAAACAAAACAGCGCCAACAACAATAATAATATAATGTAATATAATAGAACATCGGTGATGAAAGTACGATGGAGTAAGAAGCGTTTTGTTTATACTCTTTTCAATATCGAACAAAACACAATGCTAACCTTCGCCCACGTTCTACAATGGTGTGCAACAATCCTAAAGGTAGGTTCAGAAAGAGTTGCAGAGTCGAGTTTCGTAAGTTGTGCGAGTACATACATTGCCAGAGTTTTGTTGTTGTATTGACGACAAACGCAAACGACAACCAACTTACCAACAGCCAAGATGACGATAGTCGGGTTGTGTTTGTATGCATGCACCATACTATGGTTAAAAGTTAAAGCGCATAAGGCAAACCGAACTGCAAAGGTACAAGCAGGCAAACTAAGAAGCAAGCCATCTTTCAAGATGCATACAGAGTGTTTCCATTTCAATTTTCTTCTTAGATATTAGGTGAAGTATGCCTTTTTGGTGCAAGCTGTATGTTATAGCAAAGATGACGATAGCAAGGGAAAAGGTCTTCTGGACCTTCTTCGCCGCAGCCAGTCTATAGTGTCTTGTGTGTAACCGAGTGCAACGGCCATTAGAAAGTGCAAAGGTCAAGGATTCAGATTTTACATCAAAGATCAAATTAATCCGAGTTTCACGACGTCCATACACTTGCCTAGCCTTGGATTGCATTGCAATATGCATTGCAACTGCTTGCTGCAAGCGAACGAGTCCTATTAGACTCGCTATGTACACGGTGCAACTTGCAAGTGCCAACTTAATATTCAGATGCAGTCCCATACGAACAATCAACGCGCAACCAACTGATGGCCTGATTCTTGTCTAGGATATGGGGATGCATATCCTCAAAGCAAAGCAGTCTAGTCCTAGTGGCATCAGCCAACTTTTCATGCAGATACAATTCCTTCTTAATACTCTAATAGCGCTAACAGAACTAACTCTCTGCCGAGAAGAGCATTGAATAAAGATCGCGCACTCTTCCCGAATTGGTTGATAAAAAGACCAAGCAAGTCAAGAACAACTATGGACCGAACGAAGCATTAGTGAAGTAGAGAGACGAGCATCGACTCTTGTCTCGAAGCGGCGCGCAATAATAACGTAGATTGAAAACTTGCACAGTTTCGTCACGTCGACAGGATTCACTCTGGGATAACAGGCGCAACAGGATCCGCTTCTCGTCTATGTTCTATGCACTGCTCTTGCCTCCTTCTTCTTCGTATTCCATCGACGACTAGCGGGCGTATATAACGAGTATAGCTTTCAAGCTCTTAAGTCCCACTGGAACAACAAAAATACGTTTTTCGTTTAACTAAAAATATAAAAAGAAACGAACGGTGCGAGTTGCCACTTTGATTTAATTTCATGAAATAATACAATCTGCTTTGGAATATTTTATATCATGTTGATGCATCTTAACGATTAATGATTACCAATTAAAGTTTATTTATTAACATTAACTACTCGCACGATTCGTGACGGTAATGAATATGAGGTTGGACATAATTTCAAAATATTACCTAACTTTCTGAATGTACTACAACTACCTACTAAACTCCAAATCATACTAATTATATCTTAAACTTTAACTTTGAGTAACTCGTTTAGTCATGTCGTATATGTTTTTGTAATACAACTATCGTAAAATTAAAGGTATAATCGTATAATCTGAATTACATGCTCTATGATCGCACCTGTAGTGAAATAGAGGAATTGTTGCAGGCAAGGTGTGCGCCGAAAGCCAAATTTGATGCCGAAATTTAAAGTAACCTAGTCAAGCAATCCATGTTTCTAAATTAGTTTAATAAACGAGCGACCATTGAGAAATTATGTAGTTCGTATTACGTTTTATCGTAGCCTTTTATTTTGTTTATTTAAGGTATGTGTGTTGTGTGCAAAATGTGCAACACTTTTTCGAACGCGACGGTATCAACAAATTGTAATCACTCGAGGGAGAGAGCGAAATCCCTTAATAGGATTATTCACGTCGCTTCAAACACGAGTATTACATCCAATTAATGCTTGCACTTGTATCTCGCTACAGTTACATTGATAAGCAAAATGCATCACACCAAGTTGCAATGTTGCAAATGCATGGCATGCAAGCAAATCAATATTTGTCGACGAGGACGGCCACGTTGCTTCAAGCCAGCCTTTTGGGTAGACCTGGACAGGTTGTGTGCAAGTGCATTGAAAACGTTACTTTTCCGTTTTTTGCATGCCACGTATAGCACACGTTAGCCATACCATGCAGATACGCTGTAAATGTTTGTGTGCATACATGTCATACATTATGAGATGCTCCTTTGAAATCCAAAATAGGAAACGCCAAACCCTAACTGGAGAGCTTGCTAGCGAGGAAGGAGTTTGAAGAGCAGTCTCAGATAAAAACACTCTTTATACTCGTTCACTTAGACTTATAGATAATGTCTGGATAAGTTATTTTACTTTAATATTTGCGAATTTGATACCGCACTATTGAGGATGGCACCCATTGTTTCCTAAGATGGTGTAGTTTGTTTGTTTAGTTTTTGTTTTTGTATATAATAGAAGAGAATATGAAATAGAATCGCTGTGCATGTCGACCGTCGTTGTGTAGGCGATGAGGAAATTTTCGCTACAGGGTGGTCGAACAAACCTACTACAATTCGTCTGCAAACATTCAAACTTGTGGGCAAATCTAAAGTTTGATCAAGAGTACCAAATTTGGATAGAACTCAATATGCCTCAAACTTCTGACATGTTGATCCTTGCTATACTTGTTTTCTGCTTTTCCATTTCGGTGAGTCCTGTATGGAATTATATTTTCTCTCCACTTTTCGCAATGAAGCTCTGAAGCTTCTGAAACTCGTTTTGGATGGCATTTTATAAAGAAAGACGTTGAGCTATGCTCGAGTTTTGAAAATGCTGGGATGCTGCTACAAGTTCGAGGGTGGAATGCAAGGAGCAAGTGAACGTGTATAAGGAAGAAAGTGATTTTCATACTCACAAACCGGCAAACAACTATTTCTAATGCACCCGGAGCAAAAGCGCCTCGTCGATGTGGGAGAGAAGAAGAGCCCTCTCGTTTGTAACACAAACATGGAAGAGAAAACGTATGCATGTATGAACAACGCATTTTTTTGGTATTTATTTGAAAAGGAATTCTTGAATAAACCTATCTTTTTATACGGCTATAGATAATAATGTGAAGTAGCGCGCATTTTGAATAAATGTCGGTTTCGTTTTAGGAAGTGAAACGCGCAGAGTTTGAGACCCGCATCAAGATGCCCTCACGTTCTTCTTCAGTTATTATTTATAAAAGATAAAAGAACCCTTTTCAGGGTCGGTGCTGTACACTGTTGTGTGTTTGCTCTGACGAAGCCTCGTATAAAGTGCAGTCGAACCCTGAATTCTACGCGTTTCTCTTCATTTCGCCTTATATTCTTATTCTTCGTCATCATCATCTTCACCGTTGTGTGCATGTCGCATCTCTATAGGCACCAAGAGACTTGACAACGAGAATATGACTTGATGGAAGTAGGCACAAAACCAACTTCGTATATCTATCTGTTGAATCAAGATTGAGTCTGGGCCACGCCACGCCACGATCGCATCATCTCATTCTCCCTGTACGCACATGTTTTTGTAACATTTAAATGATAATTCTTCGGCTAAGGCTATGGCCGTGTACGAATGAATGTATTGTACTATTTCACTTCGGTCGTTCTCATTTTTATCATGTCGTTCCGGCCGTTGTTCATCGTGACGTGACCCGTACTATGTGACGGATAAGTAATTTTTTATCCTATTCATCGTTCACGGAGATGTCGACTCCTTCAGCTCCACCATGATGTTCTTTGAGAGGTGGACTTTGAGAGACAGCATAAATCCCAGAATATCACATTATGACACTCAGCCCAGCAGTAAAAACGAGAAAATTGACAGCGAAAACAATCAATGTTTTCATTGGAGATGAGATTATGCCCGAATTGCAATTGTGTAATTACGATGCGGGCAAAGAATTGCGGCTTATGTTTGTACGTTTCTCCGTTCTCTATACCATTGCGAAAATTATGGCTTCATGTTTTCTTCTCTTCTTTAGAGAAAGAAGCGCGAGCGGAGAATAGGTGCGCGCAGGGATTTAAATTGCGAATGCAAAATTATGATTTAAGGACCACCTGTTACATACCTACTTGTGTTATTAGGTTCTGCCCGATGAAAGTTATCCACTTCATTTCCGCTCGGCGCGATTAATAATAAAAAGCGAAGATGAAGAAGTTCACCTCGCAATATGCATGGATGCAAATGTAGAATCTATTGTGTGCGTCTTGTGCTTGTTATTAATTTTAATGACCAATTAAGGATCTCAATTGCTCTTTTCTCAGAAATAATCTTTAAGGATGCTCTTTATGAATTGTTTTCTTTTTAATAAATTTATTTCATTTAAAATTGAGAGTAAAAAACAATGTAGAATGAAATTATCATCCAAGGTTTCATTAACCATCAGCGCATTTATTTTAAAGACAGGTTCAGGTATAATAATCGAAATTCAAGAAAAAAGGTGTGTTCCACCATTCGAAATGATCCTGTCGTCTCATTTCTTCATACACCCAGGTCGAAGAACCCCTTTTCAATCCCAAAAATCTTCATGATTATCATCAGTCCGATGAAATATGGTGGGTACCCTCAAATTAAAACTATCTGGCTATCGATTTGATAGAGTACAATTGTAACGTTTTTCTCCATCTCATCCAGCAGGTTGTTCAGGTAATTATACATCTGCAAAGGTGTCCCAAAAGCGTTCACGACCGCAAATGCTTCGCTTTTATTGAATTGTATTTTATTATTATCATTGAATTGCTGATCGAGTTCGAATAATATCGTGCGTATACATTAGAACACTGTATCAAATGACCTATCATTAGAAGCAACATGGTCAATGCCTTATTTCATGTCAATTTCATATGTTTCGTATCGTGTTTTCGTCATGTTTTCTTACCTTAGTTTCTCAATACAGATTTGGTCATTATCATTATTTAATTTATTAAATTTTGGGAAATGTTTTATCGGTAATTATAAATTGTTTCTGTCCATGTTTTCTAACTTTTTGAAGGAGCATTAAAAAAATGAGAAGCGTTTTATTTACGGGTATTTTTTGCAGTCTAATTATGATTCCCAAGAGG
>JARJDT010000428.1:0-14681 GCA_030264655.1 Leptusa sp. GC000079
AAACTTAATTGTTTGTAAAACATGTATAAATTCTTCTTAGTTTTTCTGGAATAACTCGAGAACCATGAAAGATTTTTGATGCAACCCAAAACCATTTTACAAGGCATTAAATTCTGAGTATTTAATGTCTAAAAATATTTGTTCCAGCTCACAGTTCATTTCTGAGATTCTAGCCGTGTGCGCCCAAATTCGGTCACACTGTATATTAACATATTTTAATAATCAACGAAAAGCAAATATCTAGAATACGGTACCGACAAAATTTGAATTCAATCGATAAAATCACATTTTACAAATAATTTTAAAATGTTTTTTTTCCAAAATATAAAATATTTTTGAAATAGTCAACTTAATACACAAAAGTACTAATTTAAAAAAATTACCCCAAAATTTGAATTTGTCCGCTAAAATCAAGTTAATTTCTACCTGAAATTTAGACAAACAGACACGAAATGACGAATGGCCACAAAACGTGTCGATTTACACGCATTTCCTGCTATACAAAGAAAGCGTAGACACAATGAACGCGATAATGAGTATAGGCGACGCTCTGCGCATAAATAACGCTGCATTTAATTACGCCGGTGTGAAAGACCGACGGGCCAAGACAACGCAATGGATAAGCGTAAAAAAAGTCGAACCCTCGAAGCTACTGTACCGCACAAAACGCGTGCGAAACATCAAGATCGGCAACATTTGTTTCAAAGATGCGCCGTTGAAACTGGGCCAGTTGCAAGGCAACCAGTTCCGAGTGGCTCTGCGCGAAGTCATCGCCGATGACGACGTCATCAACAAACACTTAGAACAAGTCAAAGAGCACGGCTTCATCAACTATTACGGGTTGCAACGTTTCGGCAACGATAAAGACTTGCCGACTTACTTCATAGGAGTTAAACTCCTGCAGGGCAATTTCAAGGATGCTTGCAGCTTGATCCTTAAGCCGCGGGCGTATGACCGCCCTTTGGAGGGGCTAACGCAGGCCAAGAATGTGTACGCAGAGACGCTAAACGCGCAACTTGCCGCCAAGAAACTCTTCAAGGACTCGGGGAGTTCACTTGAAGCCAAGCTGATTCTAGGCTTGGCGAAGGCTGGTAAAAACGATTATGTCAATGCCCTCGAGAGCGTAAGTCCCACTTTATCTAATTTTTTGTATGTTTATTGCTTTCGGAAAAAAATATCTTCAATTTATTTAGATTCCTAGAAACATGAGGCTCATGTACATTCATTCGTTCCAAAGTCTTGTTTGGAACAAAGTTGTCTCGCGCAGAGTCAAAGAATATGGCTTGAAACCTATCATTGGGGACTTGGTCTTCGTCGGAAACGGTGCAGAAGAGACGGAAGACAACTTAGGTGACCCTGAAGCCAAAGATCTCGACAAGGAACTGGAAGAAAAAAGCGAAGAAGTCGATGATAAAACTGCACAAGTGAAAATTCTCGGGGAAGATGATCTTGCAAACTATACGATTTACGATGTTGTTTTGCCGCTTCCTGGGTACAATATAACATACCCGGGGAACGCGTTGAAGGACTATTACAAGGAGTTGTTGGGCAAATACAATTTGCAACTGGAAATGCCTATGCAAAGAGTCAAGTACGCTTTTACATCAATATCCCGTTTTAATTCATACTTGACATTTCGATGTTTGTTGTGTTAGGTGCTATACTTTGAGTGGAAACTACAGGAAAATATTATCCCAAGCGGAGAAGTTAACCTGGCATACGTTAAACTACAAAGACCCACATGATGTCCTCATTCGTTCGGATTTCGAAGAAATCCTCAAACATAAGGAACCTGTTAGTGATCCTGACGGCAAGCATAAAGCACTCGTCCTACAATTCTGCCTGAAATCTTCATCATATGCCACCATGGTTTTGCGTGAAATTATGAAAATTGACACCTCAGCGAATGCACAAGCAAAACTTAAAGTTGTTGATGTTGAAGTCAAAGAGCGTGTTGCTGATGGAAATGAAGAAGAGGACGAAATTCCAGAAGACAGTTTATTGAAAGATAAAGCCAAGTTTGATGAGTTGAAACGACTCATTGAGGAACCTACTGATGGGGAAGTTGCTCCTATCACTGCGAAGAGACCTCTTGATGATGATGATAGACAAAGCAAGAAGCCTAAAGTTGACGATAAAGAAGATGAAGGCATCAAAATTGAAGCTTCACTTGTATAACTTGACTTTTTCCTGTTTTTTTTTTAGTTTTAGTTGTTTAATTTAGCTACTTTTAGTGTTTTGTTAGACCAAATGCAGTTTTTTGTGTGCTTTCAAATTGCATTGCAGGGCGAACTTCTTGTGGCAAATGTCGCATTCGTATTGTCGTATACCTAGAAGTCAAACGTTGCAATGATTAATAATTTAAAGCCAGGTTAAAAGCATTTTCTACTTTTATAAACAATGTTGGAAAATTTGTTGCACTTATTGCCTTATAACTGAGTACTTTTCGTGTTTACCTGTATGAACAATATAATGATTACGCAAATTTGTTGATTTACTGAATCCGCGATAGCAGAGCGCACAGCGAAACGGCCACGTTCCATCATGGAGGTACATGTGCGAACGCAGATCTCCTGGGGTTGGGAATGATTTTGGACACAAGTTGCATTTATGTGGTTTTACCTATTTAATTAATCCAGTTTAATCAAAAAACAGACTTATTGCGAAATTTTTAGGTTAAGTTTTATTTTGTAGGTTATTCTTTTATGTTCAATCGGCTCTCGGTGGCAATGCCAGCGACTAAAGTTGCATTTCAATGCGCATGCTTTGAAGTACTTCTATGCCTAGTCATAGAAGTACTTCTATGCCTAGTCTTAGATATATATATATTTTCATGTATTTATATTTAATTTTAAGATGATTTTAATTGTTCTCTTAATTAGATTGAAGATAAAATAGTATTTTATGCTTGGCAAAATCTATAATTTCAATGCCTTCTGTTGTTGCCTCGCAATGTGGAGTCGCTCCGCTCATCCACAACAATGCTCTGCAACAATCTAACTGCGGCATTGAAATGAAACTTTTATGCCTCGCATAAAAATCTACTGTTAAATGGCGGTAACCATGGTAAGACGCCATTTTATTTACCTTGGAATGTGTCATTTTATGGTAGTACAAATTGGAACTCGCCGTAAATCTCTTGTCGCAAACATTGCAAATGTGCGGTTTAAGCCCATAGTGAATTCGTTTGTGTGTGTTGAGCGAGCTTGACGTGGAAAATCCTTTCTTGCACACTATGCAAATATGTGGTTTTTCACCTGAATTTCAAATAAAAACAAAATTTATGAATTTATTTGCTGAAAACCATGCGCAACGTGCGTGTTGCCTGATTGTTGTTTGCGAATTCAAATGTTTAATGATGTTTTGAGTCATACATTTCTTAATCTAAGCATTTCTACATAGATTAAGAATCTCACTAGTAAAGTAATAACGTCATAGGATTTACTTTTATGAATAGTTGCTTTGTATTGTTTTTAGTTGCTAATTGTTAACGAAAGTTCAAATCAGTTCACTTTATTGACGTTATTAATGGCAGGGTCACAAAATCGGTTTACTCGTCGGAAATTTTCCATTATTATTCAATTAAACCGATTTAAACTAGTTAGCAGTGCCAGTGCACTATGTCAACAAATGTTTGGTAATCGTTAGTTTTATTTCCATTTTACAATCGCAATCATCGAATTATTGCATAATTTTCAAAAGGTTCGCCTCACCTGTATGGGTTAACACATGTCGTTTCAATAATGAAGGTCTATCGAACTGTTTCAAGCAGTATTGGCAAAACAAGTGCGTTTTGCGTGTTCTTAAACTATTTCCGAGAATATTTTGTTTTGAATTACTGGAATTACTGGACTTTTCTAAAGTTGTATACGTAGTTTTAATGGAAAGATCAAGAGGACCTTCCATAATTGACTGATTTACGCGCAAAGAATTCATACCTTTTTATATCTTTGCGATCAGTCCTTATTCGACACCCTACAATGACGGATTTGAAACGAATTTCAATGGTTACACACAATATAAATAGGTATAATCGAATGGTGTCGATGTGATGACACAAAGCACAAAAAAGGGACAAATAGACGATGAAATGCGCTTTCGGCAATATTTTATATCATTTGCAGGATCATTATGTGTGATTTTCATACAATAAAGCATAAAGCTTGAAAAGCTTGAAGGAAGCGAAGGGATTTTGATAAATTACATCACATTAATAGTCGATTATCGAAATTATCTAATATCCGATAGACCGTTGGCGGTTGCGGGCGCTAATAAAATGCTCGCCGTGCCTAATTTAACAAAAGAAAAAACACATTTTGAGTTATGATCTTTTTATAAACGGTATTGTTACCTCAGTTACCTGTTACCGTATAGAATTGGTAAGGTAAGGTGTAAATGATACACAAAACGTAAAAAAGAAAAATCATCAATCATTTTTTGCGTATTCATGATCTGTTCGCGGGTTAGGTTAGGTTAAATAAACTTTGGATTTTGAATTCTTTTAAAACAGCAATGATAATAAAGTTTTTTGTAAGCTTTTAAATTAATTGCGCTACATTATTATATTAATGGTATTGTTTTTCTGGTAAATTGTGTTCAAAAGTTTCCAGTTCTTTGACCAAAGACCAAACGACCAAACTATTTAAAACTTTCCATTGTTTGAAGTTTATACGTCAAATATTATTTTAAATTTTTCTAAGTTTAATTCAAAATTTCAAATACAAAATTCATAGTAAATAAATTATTGCGTTAATGCAACAGCAACATCCAACAAATCTTCACGTATTTTGCGTCCGCTTATCATTTTATCGTAAAGGTCAGTGATCAAAATATGTTCGATTTCATTGCGATGGCATAGTTTTCGTCGTGTTCGGTGTTTATATGACGAAAACTAAACGAGTAAGTACAGCAAAATAAAAGTGAGAAGTGAGTTAAAACGGGCTGCGTCACATAAGTTTTGATAGCATTTAGCGCAACGCGACTCGCGAACGTGTCGTTTTCTCGCAGCGAAGCGCCGAATTATTGCTGCAGAAGGTCAGCGAAACCACGACTCCCGCGAGCACTCGCGAGTATTTTGTAGTTTGTACATTTATTAAGTGTTTGTAGTTGTTCGTCGGCAGTCCAAGTATTAACTTATAACTAGGGTTCTGGGTTCTAATTAAATAAATTAAGTGGCAAAATGGCAATGGCACTAAAATCTAGTTCATCTCTATCGAGCGTAATCGGCAAATTTTCGCTGTTACAACGATTAAGGTAACTTGTCACCGGTAATTTACTTGAAACTAGTAACTTATCCGCGTAACCTCAAAATTTCCACAGAAAAAAGTTTCCGATTTTCCGATTATCGCTATGCGCCTATTTAAATAATAATAATAATAATTTTTATTATTTATCGGGGGGGGGGATGCCCCCCCCCCCGAATGGCCATCGACTGCTCGTCTTTCAGCCCAACCCTATTTAAATTTGTTCTCTTTCCCAAATGTAGTTCCTTCTGGTCTCATGTAAATATGGGACCACCTGATGCAATCCTAGGCGTAACGGAAGCATTCAAAAAAGACAAAAACGCGGATAAAATAAACGTCGGCGTTGGCGCATACCGCGACGACGACGGTAAACCGTACGTGTTGCCTGTGGTGCGATGCGCCGAAGAGCGCATGATGGCGAACCACATGAACCACGAATATGCGCCCATTGCCGGCGCTTCGGAATTCGGCCTCGAGGCCTTGAAGCTCGCCCTCGGCGCCGATTCGCCCGTTATAGCCGAAAAACGGTTCAGCGCTTTCCAGACCGTCTCGGGCACAGGTTCCCTGCGCGTGGGCGCCGCCTTCTTGGGCGCCTTCCACTGCGGCCCGAAAATCGTCAATTTGCCTAAGCCCACTTGGGGCAACCACATTCCGATCTTCAAGCATTCAGGCGTCGACGTCGCCTATTACAAATACTACGACCCCGAATGCATCACTTTTGACTACAAAGGATGCAAGACGGATCTGTGCAAACTGCCCGCCAAATCAATCGTCTTGATTCATGCATGCGCACATAACCCCACTGGCGTTGACCCGTCCCACCAACAATGGGACGAGTTGGCGCAACTGTGCAAGGAGAAACAGTTCTTGGTCTATTTCGACATGGCGTATCAAGGGTTCGCGTCGGGCGACTTCGACAAAGACGCTTATTCCGTGCGGAAGTTCGTTGCGGAAGGCAATGACATTATGCTATCGCAGAGCTTCGCTAAGAATATGGGTTTGTATGGGGAGCGTGTGGGTTGTCTGTCGATTGTCACAGATACGCCGGAAACTGCCGCTAAAGTCGCTTCGCAAGTCAAAATTCTTATTCGGCCGATGTATTCAAACCCGCCTATTCATGGAGCGCGCATTGCGATGGAGATTTTAACAGATCCAGAACTCAAACATCAATGGTAATATTTACAGTATGTTCCCGGATTGTATGAAACTTGAGGGAACAAATTGTTGTTTTGAATTTTCTGCGGGAAAAACGTTTAGGGGAAGCTTCCCTGCTTATTTTCAAACACCTAAATCAGTTAATTGGTTGAATATAAGTTTTACCATGTTTGTCTATGAATAATCGTTGTCAAATTTTGAC
This sequence comes from Leptusa sp. GC000079, assembly GCA_030264655.1. NCBI lineage: Eukaryota > Metazoa > Arthropoda > Insecta > Coleoptera > Staphylinidae > Leptusa > Leptusa sp. GC000079. The sequence goes on from JARJDT010000428.1 coordinate 6,601, forward strand.
AGCAATAATTTTCATTAAATTTTTTTAGAAATGCATCAGAATCTCAATCAGAATGCATAGACATAAGAAGCACAGAAAAGTTGTTAGATTAGACTGACAGTCTGCTAGAATTTAATAATTTGCATTTGTCAAGTCCAAATCTGTCATAAAAATTCAAATTATCAGACAACTGAATCTAACGACTGTTCTGTTTTTGTTTTTGTGCTTTTAATGAAATTCTATAATTTTTGAATAAGCTTAAAACTTAAAATGAATCAAACAAATGATTTTGTGCTATGAAAACAAGCTAACGGTTTACCAAAAAAACACTACACCAAATCCAGGTTTCGGAAAAGATCAATTGTATTTCAGATTAGTCAAATGAAGTTCAGAAAGCGTGATTTGTATTTCAGTTTAGTCAAATATATTTCGGAACGCATCAGTTGAATTTCATATTAGTCAAAAAATGTAGTTCAAAAAGCATGAATTGCATTTCTTATTAGTCAAAAGATAGCATAAAGATATTTGGGATCATGAATACAAACGACATCTGAATATCATTTGACTGATATGAAATACAATTGACGCCTTCTAAACTACACTTAACTAATCAAATGATACTTTCCGAAATCAAGTTGTTCATTTCTGAACTACAGTTGGAAATGGTGTAGTGAACAAATGTAGTGAAGTTTTTTCAAAAATTAATAATTATCTGTCACAAATAGGTGTGGAGAGGTTAAAGAAATGGCCGATCGCATCATTTCCGTGCGTAAAGATTTGCGTCGTTATTTGGAAGAAGCCGGCTCCACAAAGAACTGGAAGCATATCAGCGACCAAATCGGGATGTTCTGCTACACTGGCCTCAAACCCGAGGAAGTCGACCAGTTAACCAGTAAACACAGCATTTACCTCACTAAAGATGGCCGTATTTCAATGGCGGGCGTTACCAGCAAGAACGTCAAGTATTTGGCCAATGCGATGCACGAAGTTACCAAGGCTACTAAGAGCTAAATCTTACCATCCATTGTTTGATATTATCTTATTAATTAAGTTATTAAGAATTGTTGTTGCATTATACAAAGATATTTTAAATTAAATGTATGTCAGATTAATTATTTTGTTCATTAAATGAACCAATATTTTACTACAACAGATTCACAGTGTTTTTAATTATTTACCTATCATTGATTGGCCATTTTGAGCAATACGGATATAATTCAATTAATTAATAAATAACTATTAATAGAAATAGACAATAAATCAATAAATAGTTATTATGACCTTGACAAAAGTTTAGCTTGTAGGTTAGGTTGCTTATCATACTTTTAATTAATAATTTTTCAAGGTTAAATTTATAACAATTAGCTCGTAATAGTTATTTAAATCTACATTTACATACAAAAATATATTTACACAAATTATGAACCTACATATTGGGGCGAAGACATTTATGTTTTAATTAATTGGGACAAATGTACATTTGAAAACTTAACAAGTGCTGAGGTCGGCTGAGCATTTCCATTGTCCTCAATAGAGGTTAAGGTCAACAGAATGGCATTTACGTCAAAGTTACGTCAAATTAATTTAATTTGACGTAATTTTGACAGATAACCCCTAGAAGACAATAGAAAACGCCTATTATAATAATTTCTTAAAGTTTGTAAAGTTTCAATCAATTATTTGTTTGTTTTACATTAATATGTACAATTAATTATGTCATGCGCTTACTCTTGCTAAAGTAATAAAATTAATAATATGATTTTGTACAAAGAACGAATTGCAATTTCATTGAAAAATAATAAAATTGTCACAATTGATTGAGATTAATTGCATTTTTTCGCGTGTGTTTCTTGTTAAAATGCACGATTCACTGCAATATTGTAAAAATTGGAAATGTAAAACTAAAACGTCAACTTACTTTAACTTGTAATATTGTTCACATTATGCACACTAAACGACGAATCGTCTAATGTCACCGCACTTAACACTTCCATTGGTTCGTCGTTAATGCCATCAATGACGACTTCTTCATGATCATCACCTATTCAAAACACACAATTTTCACTATTAGTAATTTTAATTAAAAAAAATATGAGAAAAATGCGCTTACCATAGATAAATAGTGACGAATCTAGGTCGACTTTATCACTAAAAACATGGACGTCATCATCGACGGTTCCTAACTGATTGAGCAACTCCTGGCCGTCTTCATCATCAATAACGACCTCGCCATCAGCGTCAACTTGAAGATGTTTCATGATATCAAGGTCAGAACCGAAGCTTTCGTCCTTTATCGAGTCGTTAAGATTGCGTAAAAGGGGCACCGGCAACGGTTCATCGCCGATACAAATCTCATTCTGGCCGATTTCGATGTCCATTTCCATGTTTTCCGTGACGATTTCTTCCTCGTGGTCATGCTCATCCAGTGCGAGTTCTATTTCTATCTCGGGTTCCGCGCCAAATCGGTCTCTTTTGACATCTATACACTCGTTTTTGTCCATTTGCCCGTTATTTATACATATTTCCAGCTCAAGATCTTCCTTAGGGTCCTTCGAGTAGTTCACAAGACCGTTATCCGTCGGTTTCAGCTTGCTTTCTGTTATCCTCTCATCGCATTCGTATTCCGGCTCAGGTTTACTCGTTCTCGCCGGCGATATCGTCGCATTCGTACTCGTCATATACGCATTATTCGCTAGGAGTTTACCTCCTAGAGGAAGCACCTTAATCCCGCCCTTCGTATTCAATACTTGAACTTGCGACAACGGGATAATCTTCTTGTTGGCACCCGTCGCCGTGCGCACCACAACTTTCTTGCTATTTGCGTTCGCTGACGAAACGATCTTAAACTTATCAAGGTTCTTCATCGAAATGTTCTTGAATGGGATCGTCGTGAGCGTCCTCTGAAGTATACTCGTCGTCGGCGTGAGCGAATGATTCGTTGAATGCGTCGAGACAACTATCAGTTTTTGCCCGTCTGTTGTCGTGATGGTTTTCGATGAGAGCGTCCTCTTCACCAATCTATGATCACTCTGTATCGGTGCAGGTAGCGAATTTGTGTTTATCCGCGGTGTTATCGATACTGTATGCGAATTGGTTATTTGCAAGTCGTTCGCGGGTGATTTTAACGGTCTTATGTCGATTTTTTCGTCATTAACGCACATAGTTTGCGTTATTGGCACAGATATAGGAGTAATGGAAGCACCGCCAATGATATTACTAGGAATTGGCGTCGGATTCGCGTTCGCATTCGCGACCGGTTTGTGAATTACGTTGAATTTGGGCGAGGGTTGTTGGTTTAAGATTTTCGGGGCAGAATGAACATGGTGGACTTTAGAAGTTTGTGATGCTAAGGGTTGTGGTTTCGCTACTTGTGGTAAAATATATTCGGTTTTCTCTACTTCCGGTTTCATCTTCACTAATTGTTCCTTGAGTCTTGTTTTACTTTTTTGCCTAATAGAAAAAAATATAATTATTAAAAAAATCAGCAGTCATTAAAAAAACAATTTTAACCTAAAACTCATAATTCATTTAATAAAAAATTAATTTTGTTTTAAAATTTATTGCCAAATTCACTCAGTTGCTTCCTTCTTTTATTGATTAAGTAATCAATAATTTTGAAAAACCTTAATAATTGAAATAAAGTAATGTAAAAGATAGCAACTATTTGTAAAACAAAAAAGAAATTCTATTTTAAAGTTAATTTTCATCTAATTTTATAAAAATTGTTTTTGAAAATTTTTGCTAAGTTCCTTAGGTGTACTGACCTATAAATTTGTTGAATTTTACTAATTTTCGGAGGCGCCATTAAATGAGACATGGGATCAAGTCGACAAGGATCCATTCCAAGCCCTCCTAATTTTCTCTTCTTAGCCTCGGGTTCCTGGGGCACTCCAAGTGACCTCAGGTGCAAGTTCTTATTGCTTTGTTCAGAAGTAGACGCATTGGAGGAATGCGTCGAGTGCGTCGGCGAGACTGAAATCGTCCGCTTGCGTTCCGTACTCGCGGGCAATGGCAGTTGCTTATTGAGTTTGCTTGCTGTGTCGGCGACCTCATCTGCGATCGCAGAATATGCGGTCTGCGGCGCCACCCTGGGCATCAGCGGAATCAATCGGAGACCTTCATCCGCCCAATCATCCGCTGAATGTCGCTCACCATTAGCACTAAATCATTTCTTATTAATCAACAATTCACAACATACAGACGCAAAGTTACTTACTGATAAGCAATCGTGTTGAGTCTCTCATCATTGACGACTCTACGCACTTCAGCCTTGTGTCTTTCCGTTGAGATATGCAATATGGTGCCTGTCTCTTTTATCAGCTTGAGTTTTTCGTTGTTCAGATTACCTTGCGCCCTTAATGCGGTCACTAAACCAGAGAAAGCGTCGATTTCTGTGAGGGGAAGAAATGAGAATATTGAGCTGATTTCAACGGTATGCGTCTTACCTAAACATCGTAAATGTTGTAGGGATTCTTCCTTGGTCATATCAAGAAGAATCGGCCACATTATTACAGTGGGGTCTCGTTTATTCCATTGCTGAATTTCATCCAACTTATTGACAGTGAATTAAAGCGTCTATTGTTTGAGGTTAGGTCTGACGTATTTTTCAATCATTTCCAAAGGAATTAAGAAGTTGTGGCTCACATGGTTTTATAGATTTGATCACTTTCACAGCTTTCATTCAGCAATTACGCGAATTATTATTAAAACATTATTTGAATTACTGGCAATCTTATTGCACTGCGCTTGACAGATTTAGGGACTTCAAAAAACTATACTAGAGACATCTGAATAGCTGCTTTCCTTTTGCCACGTTAAGTAGCTTGAAGCCTTGAAGCCGTTCAGTATTTTGAAAGCACGATAGCGTCTAAACCGCAGAACCGATCGGGTTGAAATTTTTACACGTCGTAGATACCCATTGGGAATAGAACTGATTAGATTTTGGGCCAGATCCGAGGCCAGATCGGAAAATACCTAACCTTAAAAAATCATTGAAAATTTAAAATGGCCATATCTCTGACCGTATGCACTTATCGAAAACGTATGCATAAGAGCAATCTTTTGCAGAATTCGATTCTGCATCACTTTTATCATTTGAAGTTTTTTTCTAAAACGCACTTTTCATCGTCAAATTTGCACTTTTCAATGTTCGCATTCTTATTTAATTCTGTATTCGTAACCATGGCAACCATAACAACTTATTCAACAGGTGTTTTCTACTACTTACACCCATCTATGTAGTAACACAGTAAAAACTGTGCCGCAACTGAATGAGAGCGCCTTGCGACTAGTGAGTTTGTAAAACAAAAACATAATCTTGATAGTATCAAACGACGTAAAGCGACAAAACTTCTGGATATTTAAATTTGTATTGATTTTTAAAATAGTCGTAGGAAAAGTATCGTACATAACGTGTGTTTTCACGGCATTACACACTCGCAAAATAATTTTATTTCTTCGTGTTTGATTGCCAATGCCTCTTTACAACTCGTGTTATATAATATACTATTATGAACACGCAGTATGCATGCTGCCACTTATTACTCGTGTTTACACGCTCCAAAAGGAAAGCAGCTATTTTTTAAAATATTGTTAGAAGCGAGAAAGACCTACCACGTGACCGGCGCGAAATACACAAATGCTTTGAAAGCAGTGTTCGAAAACGTCACTTTGCTTGTCTAGTTCGCGCATGTAAGCCCCGCCCACAGGTGCTTTATCCGTTTCATTTTCAAATATAGGTTAATCCAGGGTTGCCAACATAAATAAATGCTACTGATTTCCGTACTGCTTGTCAATGCCAAGGTGACAAGTAGGAAAAACGCGCAAAATGAACATGAACGTCACTTTTCAGTTAAATGAACGGCGCCATCTTGTCAAGTTGCAAGCGGTTTGTAGACGTAAATATTTATTATTTGCCACGGAAAACGTAATTTTTAAGACGCGTGAAAGCACAAAAACAGCAATGTCTGTTGTACTTCATACTTTATAGTTGCGCAGAGCACGTAAGTATGCCTCTATTTAAATTTATAAGCAAAATAAAAAGTATGCACATGGTGATGCAGCAAAATCACATTTTTAACCATTTCTAACAGTTTAACACTCTTGCATCGTCGTTTATATAGGAACATAATGGATTTGGGTTAAGTTAAAACTTAAGAATAAGTAGGACGCTAAGATGAATATCTCAGCACCGCCACCAAACATGCATATGCCACCACCAAACCTCAATGAGCCGCCGCCGAACCTCGCATTGCCGCCCCCAGGGATGGGTATGAGTGGCATGGGTCCTATGGGCCCGCCGCCACCCAACCACAACCAAAACTATCGCACGCTGACGAATCACAATGGGCCGCGACCATTCCGGCCCTTTCTGAACATGCAGCGGCCTTTACCAGGCCCACTGGGCAACATGACCCTTGAGGACTTTGACGGCAAGCGTCTGCGGAAGAGCGTCATGCGAAAAACCGTCGACTACAACTCGTCAATTATCAAAGCGCTGGAAACGCGCGTGTGGCAACGGGACTGCCGGGACCGGCGCGCTTTACAGCCGGATGTTATGTACTATCCGGACCTAATGCCACCCCCTAGTTACCCGGACAATCCCATCAATTGCGTCACGACGCGGTTCGTCAAGACTGCCACGAATAAGATGCGGTGTCCGATTTTTTGCATGGCTTGGACGCCGGAAGGACGCAGACTCGTCACGGGCGCCTCCTCGGGGGAGTTCACCTTGTGGAATGGCCTCACCTTTAATTTCGAAACAATCCTCCAGGTGAGTTCACACAATAATCGAAAAAAGGGCGGGAAATTCAAATTGTAACAAGCGTATATGCATTTCACGATTGAAATATGGTTGGATTGTAAAGTTGGTTTGTTTTTCGTTGTCAGGCACATGATAGTCCTGTGCGGACGATGGTTTGGTCGCATAATGACAGCTGGATGGTGACCGGCGATCATGCCGGGTACGTTAAGTATTGGCAGTCGAACATGAACAACGTGAAGATGTTTCAAGCGCACAAAGAAGCCCTACGTGGAATAAGGTATCTACACATTGACTCCGATCTTGTACATAGCATAACTGAAACTGAGAACATAATTTTGACAATAAATGGCACCTATCTATCCTTACTGAACGTGATAATAATGATACTGATGAAAATAAGCTTGATTGCGACGATCTCAAAAATAATAAAGCCGGAAGTATGAGACTGAGACAAACAAACAAAAAAAAAACAAAACAAACGAATGTGATATAATGTGATTACTATTTTTGATCTGTACTTGTACTACTCTTTTAATTTATTTTTAATTTATTAAGCATTTGCTTGCCAATTGAAATTATTGACTGCCTAAACTAAATACAAATAAACGTGTTACATGTAACAAGAAATAAAAGGAGGTTGCTATTGTTTCAATAAATCGTTTTAACTGATATACAAATTGCCGTTAATTATTTCTATTTGAGAGTGCCACTGAACTGATGATCCATTCACTTAGTTTTCTCTTTAGATGAATAAATTTCTCGTTTTTTTTTATTTTTTATTTCCTTGCAAATTATCATAATGTCCTCAAAGAATGAATAAAGCCGGATAGAAAGAAACGCAAACGATGACAATGTTGTTGATAATAAATAAATAAATAAATCACTGATTGAATTACTTGTGTTTTCTACGATTTTTGTTGTTGTTTGCATTTAGCTTCAGCCCGACGGACAGTAAATTTGTCACCTGCTCCGACGACGGAACCCTGCGAATCTGGGACTTCTTTCGTTACCAGGAGGAGAAAGTACTTAGGGGTAAGCACCTTATTTCTATTATTTTATAAATATTTTCATGACAACATTTTTTTGGTGAAAACAAAAAAATTCTGTTTAAAACAAAGAAAACTTTGTTAGTAAACAGTAAAAACAAAGAAAACTTTGTTAGTAAACAGTAAAAAACAATTATATTCTTAAAATACAAAAATTAAATTAATTACCTTGTTAAAAACAAAAGAAACAAAAAAGCTTTCGTTAAAACAATTAATTTTTAGTAAAAAACTAAAACAACTAAAATTGCTTGAAATACAAAAAAAATTTGGTTATCAAATTAAACAAAAAAAAT
>JARJDT010000453.1:0-41938 GCA_030264655.1 Leptusa sp. GC000079
CTTCAAACATCAAATTTACAAACTTGTGCAATCTTCGATCGTATCGAAGTTATTGCCCAAATAGTGTTGTATGTTTTCAAACATGTTATTGAGATCCAGCCTCCAAATACTTAACTGGGACAGCCTGTACACTGTTAAGAATTTTACCTAAAGTTGATGCCGGAACGACAATTAAATGCGTTGTTTTAGCCGCGTTGCGTTCTTTAAGATACGCTAAGAAAGCAATGACTTGAACCGTTTTGCCTAGACCCATTTCATCAGCCAAGATGCCATTCAACCCTTGTTCATGCAAAATAGCAAGCCAGTTCAGACCAACTAGTTGATAATTAGTTAATTTTAAAGTGGGTGTTATCAAACTTGGTTGGCATTTAATGGCGCCCTCATGTTTAACAGCCTGTTCTAATTGACCAGCAATATTCGAACACTTCTTCATCAAAGCTTTAATATTATTTCTAGTAACTATAACTCGCTGTGCTGCATTCAGCAAAGAAGAACTCAAGTGTTTACTGCTCTGCAACTTTTGAACGAGATCAACCCACCCTGTTACAGGCCTGCAGGCAAGTATAGCATCTGCTTTCTTCTTAGAACAAGCCTGCATGAGTTGCAACTCGGCGAGTGTTGCCGTCTGCATAAACTCAAGCACCCGTTTTTTGTCAGCAGTGAGATAGTCGGTGATTTCCACATCGGAGTCTTCATCGGAATCAAACACGCGATCTTGGTACTTTTCACTTGCATCATTGCTATCGTCATCACTGTGATCAACGCGACGCCGCTTGGCTTTACTCGCCTTTTTCTTCTCAGGCTGAGCGCGTTTCACAGCCCCGCTATTTTCGTTCACCAGGGATTGTTGCTTGGTCAACTTATCTTGAAGCTTCCAGTGGTCATAGTCAACCACTTGAATGTCGCTGCCATGCGTCCGTTTTAAGAGTGCAATAGCATTGGGCAAGTCAAATTCCGCGTTTGATAGCACTTCATAGATTTCCTACAAAGTTTTGTAGCTTTACTGTAAATATTGCAAGTTTTACGGTACTTACAAAGGATTTGGCGTTAGGAAAATGCCTGACTAAATAGCGCACGCGACGCTCGCGTTCTGCTACTGTGCCGCTGTTATTCAAATGTTTTATTGCATCACAGTCAGAATCTGAATCAGAAATGCGAATTATTCTACGTCTATTTGGGGCGCCGCTTGGTGGACTCAGATCTGCAGCTAAAATGCAAAGCGTTCAAGTCTCAGTTCATGTTGATGATAAGCAGCGGAAAGGCAAAAAAACATGCATGAAAGCTCTTGAAAAATCCATGCATTAATCAGAATAGGGCAAAAGACTTAACTTAAGGCAAAGCCTACTTTTGGTGACTTGTGACTACTTGTGACTTGATGTGAGTTCTAAGTTAGAACTAATAAAACAAATGCCATTAAGCAAGCACTTACCTTGCCCGGACATCGTAAGTCACACTGTTCTTTTGTTTTTATAAGCTGTAGAGAGCAATAATTACCGAACAAACTGCGGTTGTAAGCTGTAATTTTCCCACTAAACGACCACCTTGGATTAACGGTGACCTAACCAAAGAAGCGCGAGCAAAAGAGCGAGATTGCAAGAAGCAATTCGAGGTTATACCGCCAATTTTAAAAGTTTCCGAAAGTTTCATACGATTTTAACCGAATGTTTTAATGGTGGACAAAACACTTTTTAAATCACTTTTTAAATGATCTTTTCGATGTTCTTTTTGAAAAACACGAAGAAAACTCTTTAGCGAGCTTTCCATGCATTAATTTGATCACATAATTATTTCCTATACGAGATATTTTTTCTTTTTGCTCCGCAAAGAAGCGGAAAATGTTTGGGAATTATTATTAACGCGGTTAACAATCCATTTGCTCCATTTAAGATCATATTTGCAATGCAGTAATGAATTATTTTCAGTATAAAATATTGTTACTTTTTGAAATGGAAAAGAGGCGAAAATGTCGAGAGTATTTAAGATTTACGCTTTGGTTACAATGCGGTGATGCACAAGCATTAAAGAGCGTCTCAAAAAAGCGCGCAATTTTTTTCGAGTAATAGAAATATAATGAAGAATATTAATTTGTGTGTGGCTTTATAAAATAATTTAGTATTACACATACAAACAACTCAATGTGAATAAATAAATTAGGTTGCAAAGCTGTATAATGAACTTTAAACATTTGAAAGTGCGTTTTAAAACTAAAAGCGCGCTGAAAAGTTTGCCCTTCCTTTGCCACTTGTCACTAATGTGACTGATAAATGACGCTTTGTCAAAGCACAGCTGTCTTTCTGTATGCCACGGAGCCACGTTGGAAGTGTCGACTTGTCACTTTGTTATTTGTGTATCGACGAAAGTAAATAAATGTATTAAAATATTCAAGTTGTGCAGAGCGTTTCATCTTTCAACTAAGGTATATTCTAAGAAGTGCGCCCTATTTAACAAGAGACTAACACAAACCTGAAGCATTTGCAGTGAGAACTTGCGTGGTGCACGATGAAAGTGAAGGACTTGGAACGCACGGCGAACATCGCCTGGTCGCCGGCAAACATATCACCTATTTATTTGGCGGCCGGTACTGCTGGCCAGCAACTAGACGCGTCGTTTGATACGAACGCATCCTTAGAAATCTTCGCCCTCAACTTGAATGAACCCGGAACCGAGTTGGAATCGAAGGCATGCATAGCAAGTGAGAACAGATTTCACAAGCTTGCGTGGAGTGCGCACGGCAGTGAAGCTGGCACCATTGTTGGGGGTTGCGATGGTGGCATTATGCAAATTTACAATGCGTCCAAGTTACTCCAAGGCGAATCTGCTTTGCTTTCCAAGCAGGACAAACATTCAGGTGCAGTGCATTCAATCGACTTCAATCCGTTTCAAAGTTATCTGATGGCTTCCGGTGCCGCGTCGTCCGAAATATTCATTTGGGATTTGAATAACTTGTCTTCGCCGATGACGCCCGGCGCGAAATCGCAGCCGTTTGAAGACGTGTCAAGTGTTCAATGGAACAGGCAAGTGCAGCACATTCTCGCGTCAACATTTTCATCGAAATGTGTCGTTTGGGATTTGCGCAAAAACGAAACTATCATCAAACTAACCGATACTGTTTCGCGTATCCGCTGGAAAGTGGTTGCCTGGCATCCGGAGGTCGCTACACAGCTCTGCTTAGCGTCAGAAGAAGACCAAGCACCTGTTATACAACTCTGGGACCTACGCTTTGCCACGTCACCGTTAAAAACGCTTGAAAACCACCAACGTGGCGTCCTATCAATGGCGTGGTGCACGCAAGACCCCGATTTGCTGATTTCCGCCGGCAAAGACAACCGGATAGTGTGTTGGAACCCGAATTCGAACCAACCAGGCGGCGAGGTCCTCTCAGAAGTGGCTAGGACTAATCAATGGTGCTTTGACATTGCTTGGTGCCCGAAAAATCCCGCACTGATAGCAACCCCGAGTTTCGACGGACATGTCTCGGTTTATTCGCTACTTGGCGGTAAAGCGCAGCAAATCCAGACGACCAATAAGATCGCTGACAGCTTCCCGGGGATGGACGCGGGCGATTACGTCCAGGCGCCTGTACAACAGGCGCATGTTCCGGTCAGCGTTGACTTGAGTAAAGCGCCGAAGTGGCTCAAGAAACCAGTCGGCGCATCGTTCGGTTTCGGGGGCAAGTTAATAAGTTTCGACCATGATAAAGTGGCCATTGCGCAACAGCAACAACAGCAAGTTAACGGACAAATCTCGTTTGTACCGCGCATGGTATATGTTAGCCAAGTCATTACGGAAGCCGAACTTGTACGTAAGAGTACAGAATTGGAACAAGCTTTAGAAGAAGGAAACTTCACTGATTATTGTCGCAACAAGGCGGATCTCTCGGATGATCAACACACGCGTTATATTTGGCACTTTTTGAAGGCGAACTTCGAGCCGAGTCCCCGTACAGAACTCCTCAATCTTCTCGGATATAAGATTGAAGACGTCAATGCGAAGCTAGCGGAACACGTTGATTCAATTTCATTAAACCAGCAATTTACTGATAGTAGAATTGATGATAGTAGTTATAATGCTCTGAATATCGAACTGAGTGCGATTGGGCCAACTGGTCCCAAAGTGTCAACTCCCTATAAGATCAAGACTGGAGACGATTCCGATGGTTTGATCGCGCAGGCTTTACTCATGAACAACGTGGAAGCCGCGGCGAATTTATGTATTCAAGCAAAACGGTACGCGGACGCTATTATCATTGCAATGACCGGCGGTCCAGACCTGTTCAACCGTACTCAAGCCAAGTATTTGGCGCAGTGTGAAGGCTACGTGTCTTCAATGATTTCCGCGCTGGTCACCGAAGATTGGGCGTCGGTGATAACATACTGTGAGATTGACAGTTGGCGTGAGGCCCTAGCGGCTGCCTTGACACATGCTTCCGATGACGACCTACCCGCACTTTGCGAATTGATGGGCAGCCGCTTAGAGGAAGAAAGCCTGGTGTCCAACAAGCAGCTCTTGCAAGACGCGCAATTGTGTTACATCTGTGCTGGAAGTTTCGACAAGTTGGTCACTTCCTGGAGCACTAAAGCCAAGAACACCAACGACGATCTGCAAGATTTAGTCGAGTTAGTGACGTTCCTGCAGAGGTCTGTTGAACGCCAAGGCAAACAAGTTGAGGTTGGCGGGCGGTTAGCTGACTTGCTTTCGAAGTACGCGATGATTTTAGCCTCCCAAGGCAATCTGAACACGGCATTGACTTATCTGGGCGCTTCTAAAGACCCGCAAGTTAGCAATCTACGAGATCGCTTGTATGTTGCGCTGGGCCACAAACCCGCCTACGGGCAACTGGCGAACAGGAGTCGGCAAAACACCGCGCGCTCGTCGATATCATCGTCGTTCCTCCCGACGAAGCCGTTCACTGCGCAGCAGCCGTGGCAACAACCTGCCACCAGTCAACCAACATGGCAGACGCAGCCTGCAGCTCCATGGCAGCCCCCAGCGTCCCAGCCCTGGCAACAACCGGTCACTAACCATTTTGCTCAAGTCCCGCCTGCTCCCAGCACTCCTACAATCCCGCCGCCTTCGCAACCTACCAGACCTGGTAGTGTGGGGCCTGTAGGACTTCCTAAGAATAAGTATGTTGTGGACCCGTCGGTGCAGAGCGGTTATGGTGCTCCGCAGATGAGGAACAACAATTTTAACACGACGCCGTTTGCGTCTGGGACAGCACCTCAAGTGAACATGTTTACGCCAGCGGTGAGTAGTTTCGCGCCGCAAGTGACGCCGCTAGTGCCTCAATCAATGCCGATGCCAATGCCCATGCAACCACTCGAACCGCAGTCTGCGCCGCATGCATCAATAATGAATGCGTTGAACAACGCGGCGCCCGGCTGGAACGATCCACCAGTATTGCACAAACAAGCCAAACAATCGGTGAGTACGGGTGCCTGAGTCGTTTGCGACATAATCTCTTTATGGGATGTTATTAAGTTATTCTTGCTGGATTAGACGTATGGAGGGCACATAATGTACGCCGAACATTCCGGTCTGCGATTGTGGAAGAAACATGTGGAGGTATTTAATGTGATGTGATGCGCTTTGAGTTTCGGACAGACGATTAACAATTAACGTACAAGTGAATGTTACGAAAATTGAGTAAAACCGTTGAAACGGAGGCTTTATTTAAGAGTTTACTATCGAGTTTACTCTGTTTAAACCAATCTCAAAAATGCAAAGGCATGTTTTAAAGTCAACTCTGGTTAACATCGAATTGTTTTCAGCTTGCAAAAAGCTTTATTGGTCGTCATGAGCTGAAAACAACTCTGAGTTAACTAGAGATGAATTTTTGAACACGCCCTAGAGTTTGCCAAAATTAAATTTAAAATAAAATAGAAATTCAAATAGAAATACAAAACAGAAAAAGTATTTCAAATAGTCTATTGCAATACTTATATTTTTCTTTTGGCCAACTTTGCAGAAATAAACATTTTGTGAGTCTGAAAAGTGTTTTCTGACCCAGTTTGCTTTCACTCCTAAAACAACTAGCAATTTTATGCCTTGATGTGTTTTGTTCAGCTTCCACAGTCCGAAGTGCCACAAAATCCGATAACGCATCCAATCTTCGGCAGCAGCGGCCCAATGCAACCAGCATCGAACGGTTACATGGAGCCTGCCCTGCCGCCACTGGCACCCTTCAATCCGTACGCAAATGCGCCGAACGTGCCGCCAATGGAATCATTGTTCACGCCACAACTACCACAACAACAAACACCGCAGCATCAATTCGGCAACTTCTACACGCAACCTATCACGCAACAACACCAGCAACCTCAACAGCAGCCAGAGGAAGCGCCGCAAGCTGTCGAACCGCCTCCGAAAATGCCGATTCCCGAAGAGCATATCCATATGCAGACCGTCTTCGACGAGTTGCGCGTGCAATGCGGACGAGCTGCCAACAACCCGGTACATAAACAACTTTTATTTGATAATTTTTTGGATTATTCGGCATGTTGCAATGTTTTTCTTGTGTTTACAGCAAACTAAGCGAAAAATTGAAGATGTGGCCCGCAAATTGGAGACATTGTACGATCTATTACGCGAACACAAACTGTCGCAGAACGCGTTAGCTGGCTTGCATCAAATGGTGCAACAAATACAACACGGGGACTACACAGGCGGCTTGCAAATGCATACGCAGTTAGTTTCCGGGCCGGATTTCGCACAGATTGCTGGCTTCATGCCTGGCATTAAAGTACTTCTACAATGTGCTCTGCAATTACAAGTCTACCTGAGATAAACTTATCATCGATCGTGCATTATTACTAAAATGAAGAAAACTAAGCATATATTCTATCATGTATTGACTATTAATTAAATAAACATAAATCTAATTAAGTTTTCATTTATTTCAATTATTTCTTCGAAATGCTCGAAAAATTATTTACGGTTTATAACTGTTGAAACAGTAGATCATCAGGAGACTACACAGTGACATAGCTAAATAACTAAACAATTACAAATTAAAAAAGAAAAACATTCGCCGATCCGAGCGAGAGTTATCAGTGGCTTAGAATTCACGCCGATGGTACTTATCTGGATCAAAGTAGGAAGTGACGACGACCCTGTTGGAGAACTTACGCCCAGTGAGAGTCTGCTGTGCTTTCTGGCAGTCCAGCACGCTGTTGAATTCGACGAACACTTTGCCGCAGCCGGGCACTTCGACGCCTTCAATGGGCCGCGGGATTTCAATACTGCGTACGACGCCATACTTGTTACATTCTTCTTTGATGTCCTCCAGGATGTCTTCGTATTCTTCTTCGTCTTTGAGCTCGTCCGGTGTTACCATGTTCAGGAGGCAGAGTACCTCCGTTGCTGGGCCGGAAGCACCCACCAGACTGAGACCAGGTACTTGTATCTGCACGCTCGGGACGATTGTGTTGTTCTTCGCGCCGACACTCGCGCGCTGAACGATTAGTTTCTTGTCACCTAACTGCATACCGTTGAGACCAGCAATTGCCTAAGGAAACGAACAGTTCGTTGCAGGAATATTGTTTTTTTACTTGTTTGTTTAAGAGTTAAGTTACCTGATCAGTCATTGATATGTCGATGTACTCAGCAAAGGCGTAGCCCTTGCTTAAGCCAGTTGCTGAATCTTTGACCAAGTTGAAGGCGCGCAGTTGTCCGAAAGACATAAGCAGCTCCTTAACCTATAGGAAAGAACGATCAGTGGACATACTCCATGGCACACCAAGTGACTTGATTACAATACACATTCGGCTGATTGATTGAAAGATTGAAAAATGTTCATCAAATCAATTGTGTATGAACAGAACAGAAACGCGCTTTGTTATACTATATAGTTTTCGAGCTGCACTTGCAATTGAACATAAGACATAGACAAATAGTTTAACCATTAGATTAGATGAATGTATTATTCATATTGGGCTTGATTGAGCTGTTTAGAACTTTTGTTTGGTTTTTGGTTTCTGTTTGTAACTTGCCTGCGTCCACAGGTGATCTGTTAATACGTATATTGGCAGTCAGATTCGACTCGTTTCGGTTTCGTAATAGTAGGGACCGAGACCCATACCCTAGCTATAGGGCAAACAAGCAAAGTTTTACATCAATAAATTACGTACAGGTTTAATTCATTGTAAAGAAAACAAATTAAATGTGAAACTGAAAATCATAACGTTTTTTTTTTAATTTAATGGAAGCTGAAATTGGTTTAGTTCAGACTTTGGCTTGACTTGACTGAAAGTGAAAGCATAAGATGAGCCTAAACCCTAAGGAAACAAATGATGATGAGCATCAAGTATGAGACGATGCCTGTTAGGCCCGATGGACGGACGGAATAACACCTAAATCCTAAATATCATTTTTAAGTAATTTGTATGCGCTTGGTTAAGACCTAAATAAACAATGCGCATCGATTCGGCTAGATTCGATATGCAACAAAAAGTTAAGCTGAAAACAGTGCTTGCTGATGCTGAAACTTGATGTAACTGTAAACTGTAAATCTATGCGACACTAAAATGTAAAAGAAAGAAAAACGCAAAGAACAGAAGTCAAAAATCAAATGAGGAAGGCTGAAATTGTTTGTTCATATCCCTGTCTGTTTGCTTGTGGTTTGCTTTTGTTTTCTAAAATGATCGTGTGCGTGCGCTGAATTAAACCTGGAAAAGTTAATCAAAGAACCTGGAAACGCATTCAATCAACAAACTCTCTGAACGTTTTTGAGTATTTTTTCCGCTGTAAAAGAAACCCTGAAAGTACGCGCGCGCGACTTGCTTCCAATTTAACATATCGGTTTGTTTTTTGCTCTTTCTGTTCGTTTGTTTGCCTCCATTCGCAATAACGCAATTCGCATTGCTCATTCAAATCGTATTCAACCAATTCGTATTGTTTTTGTTTCTGTGTTTGAATTAAGAGACGCTAAAACACGAATAGCGGGGACGCTGCAACGCTGCCTAGACGTACCTGATCCTCGTTCAAATAATTTGGCAAACCACCTATGAAAATTTTGTGTGGTGAGTCTGGCACGACCGTGCTTATCACGCCAGCAGGCACAGATAGCGCGCTTTCAGCCATTCCAGGCATCGGCTGGTAATCGTGCGGTCGGCGAATCTTTAAACTCTGACCTGTAAACACACAAACCCACCAATTAGCATCAACACAATCAGTCTCTGTCCAAGTCACGTACCTTTAAAGTTGATGCCGTCAAATGCCATGGCTTGAGTGGTCTCATCAATCGACCGAAACTCGAGAAACGCGAAATTCTTGTCAAGATTGATCTGGCAAGCAAGCACAGGATTGCCGGCTGCTTGTGCCAGACCACTGAGATGCATCTGCTGATTAAAGAACTCCATCATCTCCTCCTCGGTGACTCCGAATGGTATGTTGCCGACATACAAGCGGCGCGCCTGGCGCGTTATTGTTGAACCTACGACGGGAACGGCAGCCTGTGGAGTATCTGCAACAATGTTTGCTGGAATCTGGCCAGCAGCTTGCATGGCTTTGTATTGCAGCGGGGTGATGTGCTCGAAACCCGGCGGCGGCACATCCCAATACAAGCTGGGTTTCCTGCGTCTGGAATGCCCGGTAGCGGCTGGCTTGTGCCTGGAACTGTTTAGAGATCTGCCGCATACGAATTAATGATGCATGTAAGTGATCGAGTTGGTTAGTGTTATAGTACCCAGAGCGACTCCTTCGGCGCTCCCTACGCTCGCGGCTTCTGGAACGCGATCGGCGTCTGTGTTCCCTGGATCTGGAGCGGCGTTTGCGATCGCGATCAGCATCTAAGCATAAACAATGCGCATTAATAAAGCATCCGCTACGAATGCGTGTGAATGTACCTTTAGTGTCTTCGCCCATTTTCACTGCGTTTCCCGGGTAACTCGTAGATTCGTTTATGTTGTAGTTGCTATTTAAATAGCTCTTTAACGCGCGATGCTCCTCGAACTATTGAATGTGTTAGAAAAATGGCTGCTGTGCTGCACATTTATTTTGATGCTTCGATTTGACTGCTGATCTAGGGAGTTTTAGCTTTGGCGCCACAGCAAGTTGGCACCGCTGCTATTCAAAAGTTTATTTTATTTTTCAATTTTAAACGCAGAATGCCGAAAATTTACACATAAAACAGAAATTCGATGTTCATTAATATAAAGATCAGTTAAATAGCTTCTGTAAAAGTACTTTTAATTTGTTTTTACAGCATTTGTTCATCTTGTTTGAGCTTTTTGAGATTGTATGGATTTTTATTACAAATGCGTGCAAGTTGAAGGCTAACTCCCCTGAAGCGCGTTAGCTTGACGTTTTACATTTTTTCAACCACGCAAAAAACACTTTTTGCTGGCAAGGACTTCGTGAACATTAAATTTGTAAGTATGCCAGACACACCAAACTTTAATTGAATGATTTGCACGTAACTCGCAATTCAAGTCGAGGAACGTGCTCCAGTTTTCTCACTTCTATCCGACCGTAATCCAAAGCACTTTAGATTGCGATCATGGCATGCCCTTATCATTGATTTCCACTTATCATTTCTATCATTTCCATTATCAGATTGTGGAGAGATATATAGCAAAGAAAAAATCATGGGGGTTTTCAGTTCAAAACCAGCTATCATAAACATGGCATCGCCCAAAGCAATCATGGTCAAGGAAATGGCCAACAGTGATATGGTTGTGATCTTTTCCAAAAGCTACTGCCCTTATTGCAAATTGGCCAAGGAGGTTTGCATGCTCAATTTGGTCCTTAACTTCATTGCTAATTAACTTTGTATTTGTTATGTTTAATAGGTGTTTGATAAGCTTGAGAAGAAGTACACTGCCATTGAGCTTGACACACGTGATGACGCTGATGATATCCAAACCATTCTTGGCGAAATTACTGGGGCGAGGACTGTGCCAAGAGTGTTCGTCAAAGGCGTATGCTTAGGTGGCGGCTCCGATGTCAAGAATTTATATGAAAACGGGAAACTGGAAGCTTATTTTAACTAACTTTATTACAACCTCATTTTTAGCATTATTGATTTATTTTACTGCACAGAAATTGATTTTAGAAAAAATGTTCACTTTATCGACTCCATATGCTATTTTTTTCTAATTACACAAGATAGGAATAGCTCAATTAATAAATGCTAATCGAAATTTATATCTGTTCTTTTTTGGCTTTACCCTTAAGATAAAACATTGAACAAGTTTTTAGTTATTGATAAAATTCTATCGAATTTTAATATTTGATTTCATGACTTTCGATTAAACACCCGTTATTAAATTGGACTTGGCAACATCTCGCGAAGGAGATTAGTTTGGCGGGGAACGTTTAGTATTTGAATTGGAAGCAAAACTCACAGCAAGTTGGAGATTAAAGAGTTAAAAATAACCACGAAGTAAAAAACCAATCTTGAACAGACAGCTTCGCTCTTGTTTTGTAGTTGACGAATTTAAAGGTATAAATAGTTTGCATATTTATACATGTTTCATACTTAGTTAAAATCCGCACATTATAATATCGCATTTTTTAAAGTTAAAGTAAGAAAATGGAATTGCCTTGGGCAAAGATCCTTGTTTATATCCTAACAGTCCTTGGATATGTTTATTCCGGTTGGGGTTCCGGTCTTTTAAACAATATACGCGAAGCAGTGATTTCCGCGGATAATTTATTCGGCGGGTTATTCAGCAATGTGCATAATGTAGTCAATGACATCAACAAATTCAAGAATGTATTCAGCAGCGAAACTGAAGATGAATGCATTTTTCAATGCCCAAATATAGGTAACATTTAATTTTTTATTATCTACTTATAAAAACATTATCGTTATATTTTTATAGATGTAATGCCTGTTGCTAACAAAAATCATAAAGCAACTTCAAATGGTTGTGGCTCAATAGGTATGAAAATTAATACTGAATACTTGCCAGGCATGACTAAATGTTGTGATGCACATGATATTTGTTATGACACATGTGGAAATAGCAAGAAAGAATGTGATAGAAAGTTTCAGCAATGTTTAAACAATCAGTGTGATGGTGTTAGCAAGAATTTAGGTGCACAGCCTGGAAACGGTACAATAGAAATATTATTCCCCAGATTAGAGTTTGAATAAAAAATTGTTCAAATGTTTCAGTTTGTAACAAGTTTGCGGCACTTTTAACAGACGGCATTCAAAGTGTTGGGTGCAAGTTTTACTTGGACGCGCAAAGTCACGCTTGTTATTGTCCAGCAACCAACAAGGAATCGAAAAAGGCGAAGAAATTTACCAAAGGCTCAGATTTATAGAACAACAAATAATGTTGTTTTTCTGTATAATTGTATAAATGTATATAATGTAACAAATAAATATTTATTAAATTGAACTAAAAATTAGTCGCTATTTGTGTTTGTATTATTACTTTCCGTAGTTCTTGATTCTTCAGCAGTTGTCGAAGTGTAAACCGCGTACTTATTCGTGGAATCTTCTTTTTCCGGTTTACCCTTGAGCAATTTAACGTACATTAAACGTGCAGGTTGATTTAAGACAATAAACAATAAGAAAACGAAAAATCCTTGTAGAGTTGCCGTCAGACAAAAAACGTAAATAAGTGCAACGTGTAAATTGCCTAAGAAACCAAAAATCCAACTAATGCCTAACTGAAAGAATAGTAAGACAAGTAACCGAAACTTGATTAAATTTTGATTTTTCATGCGCGTACTGCGCACCTTTGGATTTGCAAACAATTTCTTGACAATCATACCGAAAATAATCATGTTAATAGTCACAATTATAAATATCGGTAATAAAACAGTTACGTATAAAACGGCGCCGGTTGGGTAACACACAGCTGAATGGGAATTTGCATAATTATCCGAGAAAAATATCGCAACGGGTAAGACGATCAAAAGCGGTGCGGCCCAGCCGACGAGAGATGCTTTGCAAATCAAATTAGTTGTAACTTCGCCAATAATTTGGACGTATCTCTTGTATTGAAGGTACGAGATGACCAACACCCAAAAGAATTGCGCTAATACAATATAATGCAGCATTATCCCCGACCAATAACACCAAAGTAAATTACAAACTGAGTTTTCTTTGGCATGTCCTGATGCATATAGCAGGACGATTTCTAAAAGTGTTGCAACCGCGTAACTTGTCAGAATTATATTGCCTTTATTAGCACGCCACTGTTTGAATAAAATTGCAGTTAAAATAATGCCGAATATGCCGATAATTGATAACATACAACCGACGCTTGTAATGATATCAAGAGCTGTTTTATGCAGTCGATTAACGTCTTCGTTGTCAGTAATCAGTAGGCCGAAATGTGTAACGTGATAATATTCGCAAATTTCCACACCGGAGCAAAACCACGCGGAGTTTTCATCTTTCCACGAACCTTTAATTTGATTTCCGTACAGCCAATGCGCGCAACGCTTACTTACGACATCGTTTTCATCAACTTTGTAAATTATTTTAATAGGCGCTTTGAAATTCTCATTAAACTCTGGTATTAAGACGCCAAACACAATTCCATTAGTTTTCTTTTGGTCTTCCTGCCCCTCGGCGAAGAGGCTATCTTTGAGAAAAACGGTCACTACGACGACAGGATCAGGCACTTCTTCACTAGCGAGTATTTGTTCACGTAACACTGCCGGGAGGTAAACTCCCGCCAGAAAGTTTTCGGACTTAATAATGTTTTCGGCGCTGAAGTTTGAATAAACCTCCTCGATTCGTATGCGAATCTGCTCATCCTTGTAAATAGCCATGCCCACAATATTGGTTGCTTTCAATTTAAATGTTTGCACAACAACGTTCGATGTGATGAGAAGTTGGTGCGTTTTGAATTTCGACTCGTTTACGGTGGCGCGATCAAGTTGATCTAGGATCATATCAGTTGCGTTGCCTTCAGATTGTGCTCTTTGGAATATCGGCATTGTGCCCGAATCCAAGAAGTTATTGATCAGGTTCAAGTTTTGGTCCAGCGTTCGTCGCATCAATGAAAAGTTTTTCGAAAAATTTATTAAGTCCGTCGCTGTGACTTCTGCTCTAATTTTAGAATTCGCCATATCGAGATTGAAAAGTAATGGATAATCAGTTTCCACTTGGCTTGGTGTTGGTGTTGATGAGATGTGATTAGTAGGCGGTAAGTAAATAATACGTTCGGTTACCTAATTGGAATGTTTAATTATTAAGATTGTGTGACCTTACGTCCATGTCACTTACTCTTTCGTGAAATTGATCGGAAGAAATTTTTCTTGCCGTTGTCGATCGCCCATCGTTCAATGCGAGTATTACTAGACCAATTAAATAAGTTCTCATCTTCATCGTGAAAATCACACAACGCATATCGAATTCATACTAACTGCTTTCCAAAATTTTAATGTTCGATAAGTGTGATTGGGAGTTATGAGGTGTGACTCAATCAATGTTAAAAATTTATCTTATCTTTCAAAGCAAATTTTTAATAACAATCGAAACCTATCGAACTACGCAACTCAACTGATTGCGGAAAAACCGGTAAAATCTTACAATTCCTTTAAAAAAAAGAGTTATTTGAATAGTCCCACATTTCTTAAACAAACTGTGCGTCCTATTAACGGAAACAATTTGTTTGAACAGATGAATTCTTGTTGCGCAGAAAACGTTGAATTGAAACTGAAATAATTCCAGTTGTGTCCAAATTTATTTTCGAAAATAAATGTACAGTGCATTTAAAGAACATAATATTAAAATTTTAAAATTAAAAATCATTGTTTTTGGCTGAAAACATAAATACAATTAGATTTTATATATTACTTTTGGTTAAAAAAAACTGGGGAAGTACACATCCAACACATTTTAAATAACAACAAATTAAAATTACCTATAATAAAAAAGGCAATACAAATACAATAATTATTGTTTTGCGCAACACGTACTTCAATTTATATTTTTACCTCGTAATTTTTGGTAGAAAATCGCGAAACTGAATTTATTTATACTTATTACACTTATTATTTATGAAAATCAGAATAAGTTTCTCCAAGAAGGCGCTGAGCGGCGACATGAACAAAGGGCCCCCTTTCCCCTTTCTAGCAGCTTTCGTCTACATTCTTCGCTCGCATTCGTGAACTCTCTATGCCTTTGAAAATGAAAAACATCTCTTTGTTTTTATAGTTTTATTTTTAACATCAAATTTTTTTATACAAAATTAAAAATAACAACATTGAAAATTATTAATAAACAGGCCAAAACGTTTTCCAAAATAATGAACATTATTTCCAGTGTAAAGGCGATCACAAAAATTTACGTATCAGGTGTAAAATTAGGTAAATTTGTAGCGGCTCTATTAAAACCATGTGTGCAATTCCAATTTTTGAATCAAATAAACATGAATGGCTCGTAATAACTTCAGCCGGCCGTCGGTAGTGAGTTTGAGAATGAGAATTGCAAGGAGCAACGGTATGATATCATTGAGTCGCCCATCGATCTTGTTGAGATATCTTTGTATTAAGTTGTTAATACAATATTCGCTACACATAAGATTTCTGCTTAATTTTTCGCTGAGATTTTGGGACGGTTAGTGATTACCTCGTGTAAACGTACTGAACGAATAGGGAAGTAAACAAGGCCATCGCTAAATGTACCGGGATGAGCATCATCGCAAAACGACGGCATTGCTGCTTCCTCTGCTGGCGATGGAAATTGCGATGTATCTCATTCAAATACTCGCGCTGCCGCTCAACCTCGCGTTCATGCTCTTCGTGGCGGCGAAGCAGCTCCTGGTTTAGCTGGCGGTGTCCCTCCAATTCCACACCCGGCATCAGCATTTCAGCCAAATAAATACTGAATACTGGTTCAATCTCTTGAGCCTGGCACATGGTGAAAGGGAAATTGAAAATTGTTATTACTTGGCTTGGGCCTTCATTTACCGGAGAGGCGTTCTGGAAGCAACAACTGATGATTGCTTTAAAAAAAATTTGTACGTACGTTCACGTCTGACGTTTGTTTTTTAAAAAAATGCACATTTTGTTTTCGCAAAAGCCTACTTCTATACTGTTCGGCTAGTTTTGAACTTTTTTTCACATTCAAAACATCGTTGCTTTTATTTCAAAGTACAGCATTCAAACAAGTAAACCACTCATCGCACTTCAGCTGGGATAGGATAGGAGACTTCAGCTTCAGACTGTTTTGAACACTGTGCGAGTGCAGATCGTGCAGCATCTCGTGTGCATCCACATCAAGTGCATCGTCTTCATTTCATTCTCTTTACGACAACGCATTTCCTCCTAATATCCTATTCATATTTTGACCGACTGATTGGTGAGTTCGCGTACTTACGTACTTACTACCTATTTTGTTACAGTTCAAATGATACTTTCAAGAAGTTTTTAATTTAAGAAAAATTGTCGTTGCGATCTGTTTGCTTTATTTGATTAGTACCGCAAGGCAGACAACAAAAAGTCGTTGTGTTTGAATGAAGCGCGCATCATAAGTTCACGAAACGGGAACGAAATAAAAATGTTTAATAATACCCTCATTCAATTAAGTTTCTTTGATTCAATTATCTAAGACATAATTAATTTTAATTGAAGATGAAATGTTTAAGCAGTTTGAGTAATTGAAATTAAAATGATCCAATGTTTAATCTTGAACAAACAACCGCCAACATTAATGCTCACTCGGACAAAAAGAAAACAAATAAATTAGTGCGAGGATAATGGAACACAATGCGATATAATATGTTATTTGTTTATAACTTGATAATTTAAATACACTAAACGAATAATATATTGATGTAGTCAACAGCATATATAGAGCTCAAGAACTTAACGAAACCAACTTTGGGTTTATGTTAAGCATCCCTTGTTATTTGTGGCCTTATATCTGAGAACACAGTTGCAAAAAAATAGTTAAAGTATTCAATCGCAAACAGTTCAATTCCTGCAATTTCAACGTAAACCTTGGCCAGGGTCGAGAGTTCAAGCAAGATATAAACGGCGTCGGGCGTCACACATGCGGAGAGATAATTCATTCAATTCAAAACGAGATTCACTCATCGCTTCTTCATTTTCGTTTTCATATTGTAATCGCAATTGTATTTGTGTGGCAGCAAGTGAAAGCGGAACAATTTGGGCCAAACAATGCAAACAACATGGGGTGTGTGTCTGCTTTTACTTACAATAGCCATCCATCAATTGGAAGCTGTTCCAGCATCCAACAAGCCAGTAACGTAAGCATTTGAAATTTTTAAATTCTAACGCAACGCTCACTAAAGCACAACTGACTAACAATGGGAGATATATTCGCACCCGCATAATGCATGGAAAATCCAAGAAAACAAGAAACTCAAACTCTTATAGAAAAGTTAGTTTATTGACTGCGATGGCATGTTGTTAACATCTGTGTTTATTTGTCTTGCTTGCCGTCTTAACTCGCAACATTCTCAACAAATTTCGTTTTAATCCGCTTGCTCGACAGCCTCCAGCTTTTTATTGTCCTAGGGTAGTATTATTACAGTATAAATATTTATAAAGAAGCTAACTGATGTTCCAAATAGTTTTCAAGACAATTTATTAAAGGCTGTGAAACGAAATGTGTGTTGTGTTCAGAAATAAATTTCGGCCGCATTCAGTCAGACTTTCAAGTTTCTGTGCTTAGTGCTTTTCGTTTTCATTCTGTCGAAATGGCCAAACGAAAAGAGGCGACATTTGGCGTTTCAAGTGCCTCCGTTGCTCCAGATTCGATTTGTATGGTGTGCCCACAATGCTCAAAGCATTCATCAACAGTTATAAATAACTGATGCACTAATAGTTCGTTTACCCCAAAAATAATTCACGCCACGGTACAACGCATTAAGTTAACAGCTTTTAAATGAAAACTTTCTTTCGGCGCTTGTGGATCTTGTCTTGCCCTTTTTTTGCTTTCTGCTTCCCAAACAAAGTACAATAAAGTATGAAATATATGTTTGTTTCAAATTAGGAATGAAGATATACGCGATGCGATACTATCCATCGTGCACATGATGCGCGGACTGGAAGACAAATTGGACAGGCATGAGTTTCGCGAACGCGCTCTCGGCACGGAGCTGAAGAAAAACTTGATTCTGTTAGACAAGCGCATCAAGGCTTTGGAATCCGTGAAAGGATTAACGCAGCGCCTGGATGAACGCGTTGCCAATGTGGAGACCATCCTGATGAAGGACGCACGCGACGGCGCGCCTTTACAGGAAACATTTAACATCCTTAATGATTTAAAGACGAAAATACCGAGCGAGTTGAATAAATTACAGAAAAATATTGATGGTATTTCTGGTTTAACGCCTATAATAAATTGTATCGCAATGTAACATGCTTTTCCTTGTAGATAAACTTGGTAACTTATCAAAATCGACTGGCAAGATCGAGCAAGGTTTTGATAAGCTAGTCAAGGATAACGACGCACTCAAGAAGACAAGTGCCGCGTCCATTGAAAGTTTTGAACGAACCAAAAAGCAATTATCGAGTAGCGAAATGTTATTGCAACAATACGAACATAAACTTACCGAAATCAACGATAAAATTCACACGGAAATTGTCCCTATTGATTATAAGGACAATAAAGATGTCAACAAAGGTACTTAAAGGTACAACAAATGTTCATTAAGCCTATAATATGAATTTCTTTGCAGGTTTGGATGAAAACAAACAATTAATCAACAAAGTCATTCAAGATGTTTCGAACTTATCGCAAAAAGTTGCGAATTTACCGGACAAAACAACTTTCAATCAGTTTGAAAACCACACCTCGGCATCCCTTGATGAAATGCACAGCTTAGCAGCGTCACAAACTGATCAAGCTACAACAACCCTCGACTCGAAACTCAAAGAATTCGTGGGTGAATTAGACAAACGACAAGACGACATGCTTAAATCAATCAACGAATTGAGCGAAATGACTGAGACCCTCACGCACAGCGTCTCAAATAGCTACGATGATCTGAAAAAGGACCTCAGTGCATTGCCCAAAGTCGAGGAAATCATTGTGCAAACAGCGCAAGGACTCCTGGACACGAAACGACGCGTTGAATACGGCGTGCATGAAATTAAACTCGAAGTCGGACACTTGATCAAGGAACACGGCGACAAGATGAACAACACCATCCATGATCGGTTCGATACGTTCGAACTGAATATCCTGGATACCGAAACGGGAGCGCTGGCGAACTTGACCTCGAAGATCGGGCAAAACATCGACCAAGTATGGCGGCAAATCGGCATTATGCATCAACAAATGAGCGCGTCCACAGACACACTAAATAAGCTACAGAATCAAACCGATTCGTACGTGAATGGGTCCTTGGATGTGATGGACAGTATGAAAGGCAAAGTGGGACAAATCACAAGCCGCATGACTGAAGTGGACGAAAATCTCAACTACTTGATGGGCCGCCTGTCGCTCGTCACACAAGAGTTCAACAACATTAAAGGCGGCTTGGGCAAAGCGTTGGACGAGATACGATCCAGTTTCATTGCTGTGAAGGACCGCATCAAGGGCGTGAAGAACGTGGAGGAGGGGCCAGGACCTCACAATATTCCAGCCAGCGAAGAAATCCCGAATGCTAACAAATAAGTTCATGAAAACGCAGACACGTTTCCGTTTGCGAATTACCTTAATTATTTAAGCTAGCGTCTTCAGTTTTAAAGTTACAATGACTAATAAATTAATATCTGCCAAAGAAAGACTTCGACATTTAACTAAACAAAACAAAGAAAAAAGAGTAAATAAATTAAAATTACGATTATAAGGTTTTGGATTCTAGCATAGTTCAACAGATACAAATATTTAGTAATTATTTAATATTTATTTATGCAAATTATGCGCCTAGGTACAATATAGATGCGAATTGGGCTGCATTTGGTTTTTGTTTTGTATTATTTTCTTATATGTACTTATTTTTCATTCATTCATTCGCTAATTATCGAGAAACAGAACCATAATAACAAGTCATCAGCCGAAATGATTTCTAATTATCTCTGTGTTTTGGTTAATTATTTGTTGTTTTTTGTGTGTTTCTTCTCTCTCACTTCTCACCCATTTTATTAGTTGTTGGCGCCAACACATGCACGGTGCACGTCGTTCATATTAAATTTGCTTTCGTTTGCTTAGTTAATCGGTAGTGTGTTCGCTTGTTCATAATTCATATAATTCATTTTTGTATAATTATTTAACCATTTTGTCCATTTTGGTACTCAGTACTTACTTTAATCGAATCGGTGCCTGCCAATCCGCAAACAAGTAACGATTGACAAGCGACCAATCATTAATATTTAATAATCGTCGTGAATTTAAACAATTTTAATTATTTAGGTAATTCATATCATAATCGTTTTGTTTTTGTTTCTTCTTTTTTTTAGACATTCTGTTGTTTTATATTAATTAATTCATTTCTTTTCATCTCCGTGCGGTTCACACTGAAGACGAAACAACTATTTACAAATAAATTTATTATATTTCTATAATAATAATAATAATAATCATAATTTAGTAAAATTTTTATTCTTTAATTATCATTAATTATTCTTTGTTTTTTTTTCATATTTAGTTGGTTTCATGTTTGTTTTATTACGTGGCAGTGTTTTACAACTGACAAACAACTCACTCGATGCTCGCATTTACATTAGTTTAGGTTTGTTGCATTTATCATAGCTCATAGTCATCTGATCTATTTCGAAAGATAAGAAGAAATAAACCAGAAAGTGGGCAATCGTGCCATCGTGCGATTCGCAAGGAAGCACCATGAGGTGCATGATGCAGAGTGGTCGAAATGAGGTTTGAAAATATTGCTTTCAAAATGAATTGCTGTAACTTAGTCTTATTTGATTCCTGCAAACTCTACGCGCATTTCATGATGCGTCCTTTAAAATCGCACCAAGCCACCTAGACCTAGTCAAAGTCAACCTAACTGGAACATAAGAGAAAGATGTAAAGATGTAACATGTGTAAAGACTAGTAGCACCAATTCACTTGATTATCTTATCCAATAATGAAGCGGTTGGTGTTTTTCATTGAGATTTGCCGATATTTTCAACATTCTTGTTTCGCTTATCTTGAACAGTTTTAATTTTAACAGGAGGTATGCAAAACGCGATCAATCATAATCATAACTAATTAGATCCTTCACCTTCCTTAATATTTCTTCCTTTTATTCTTATTACAATATTTACATTATCGCTCTAATTAAATTATTTAATTTCTGCCCAACCATTGCCTTCTCAGCCATCGTCAACTATTAATTAATTATTAGTGAATATTTCTATGTGGTTTGGTTTGTTCGTATGGTAATTTTTTGGAATGTATGTTCTGCTTTGCTTTTGCGTATGAATTAACTGTGTGCAACAACTTATAGTTCGTTTACAATTTGTCTGATCCTTGTGTTCTCGTGTCGTATTTAGGGACGGATAGGCGCGCATAGTTTCGCGAAGAATTCCTTTCCTCTTTCATAAATGTGTTTCGCAAATATGTTCAATCTTCAAAACCAATCATCGCCGTTCGATGCAAATCAAGTGATTGTGTCTGTGTGCTATTGAGAGATAGGTTGTATTACTTGGAGATTGAATTAGATAATTATTTCAATTGGAAATCGAGCAATAAACAAATAATTATTTAATTCGTAATCTTCCTGAAGCAAGAGCAACTTACATGTACACGCAAATGAAAGGTAAGTATGAATGAAGGCTCGACAAGGATCAAGGAACAGATTAAAGTAAAAACCGTTGAAACTACTTTTGCCACGTGTCATGCCGCATTTTCGGGAATATTTCGCTTTCGGCATTCGTAACATTCGCATAGAAATGTTGAGTGGTGTCGGTGAGTGTTTCCAGTGTTTTCGTAACAAATGAGATGCTCGTTCTTAATTATTATTAATTTATCAAAATGAATATGAATCATGTAACAGTTTCGTT
Source organism: Leptusa sp. GC000079 (assembly GCA_030264655.1). NCBI lineage: Eukaryota > Metazoa > Arthropoda > Insecta > Coleoptera > Staphylinidae > Leptusa > Leptusa sp. GC000079. Next base: position 21,895 of record JARJDT010000453.1, read on the forward strand.
TAATCGCCCCGTATTTTATTAATTTTCGTATTGCTAATTCACATTTGCATCATCCATTCGATTTTTACGAAACAAACTACATTTTGAATTTCAACGTGAAATCAATCAATCAAGTCAACTTATTCATACGTAACTTTTCCTAAAGTGTGTTTTCAATAACAATGTGCATCGCAACGCAATCGATAATATCAATATCAATTGGTTCATTTAAATTTGTTTAGTAGTTTTAAAGCCACCTTGTTGTTGCTTGCAACAAAAGCGTTAACAAATAACGAAAGAATCATGCCTTGTGTGTTGAGAAATCGTTAAATCCAAATACCCTGTGAAATTTCTTAATGTATCTGTGTATCGTGTATGGAACGCGACGCGAAATCATCGAAACTATCAAGCAAATGGTGACGCAATGTACTAAAATCGTTGTATACAATGATAGGATGGATTTCTTTCGGATTTTCCCGTTTTCCGTTCAATGCAACGCGGAAAAACTAACTCTAAATCAGCATGCAGATGCACGGATGCGTTTCGGATGGCTTTCGATTGCTGGTGCTGCTAAAGTGTAGCGTACCGCGTAATGTATGTAATTCGGCCTTAGTAGTGTTTGCGTATGCTTTATGTGTAGTAAGTAGAAAGTGCTTTTAGAACAAGATTTGCGCAATTTCTCTCCCACATTCGTTTAAGTTTTAAGAGTAATTGATAGGTGAACGTGTTGTGTTGCGTGTTTCTGTACATAAAGGGGAGGCAGGAAGACAGACCGAGTCAGTCCACACAAGAGTATCTTACTTCGATTCATTTCATTTCGCTAACAAAACCGGCTAAAACGCTCTCATCTTTCTCATAAGTCATAACAGTTTTTTCTCGTCATCATTGTGTTTTGTATTAGTTTATAAGTTAATATTTACAACCCGTAACCCGTAGTTTCATTATCATTAATTCATTAACATATGTATGTATCCGTATTATTTACAATAAAATATTTGCGCAAATAGCTAATTTGCAAACGCAATCTCAACAAAAGTTTGTGCAACGTGCACTGCTTGCCGCTTGGAATCGGAACGGAATGTCGTATGTCATTAGCGTTAACGTTACGTTAATGAAGTGTGTGCGGTGGAATGTTGATGTTACTGGTGACTGGTGGGTGATGGTGATGGTGATATGAACGATTTAACAAAGAGCAACTGAGCAACGACGAAACAAATTCAAATTCGAATTGAAAGCGTTCAGCGTTCATCAAGTGTTCGATTGATATTTGATGTTTTTAGTTAGTGTATAGGCCAAAAAGAAAGTTTCGTTTCGTAATCGTAATCGAGTGAGTTCTATTCGAGTGTGAATTTTGAAGAAAACACAAAACCACACCGCAGTTACCGCACCGGCACGGCACAATTCATCGTCAGTTATCGTTATCAGTTTGACGAATTGCCCTAAACAATAAACGAAGTAAAAATAAGTCAATATTGAAATGAATAGAGATGCACAGGCGTTATGTACATATTGTCATTAGATTTTTTATTTAAAGTCCGTTTTATTAATAAATATGCGCTTCACCGTAATTTCTCTATTTAACAAGAGTTGTGTTAAATCTCTGGTTCGCTCCTTATTCGCAGTTCGCTGCTGCCGATGGCGTCGCGCCGCGTCGCGTCGTCCATATTCTTGTTCCGTGGTCTTGGTTCGAATGCGGGCGGATGCGCTACGATCAGTTATCAGTCAGTTCGTTTTCGGTGGTTCGTGGTGTGTAGCTGTTGAGTTTTGACTTTTGAGATTTACTTAGGTAGCACGACGAATGACGATTGACGAATGGAATTTCTTCGTGAGCGATTGCGACGTTAGCGAAGTTAGCGAATGCGACTCCACTCGTTATCGCTTAGAATTAACATTATATTTATTTATAATTTCAATTTGTTGTTGTTTGTTGGTTGCTTGAATTTGTGTGTGTTTTTGTTGTGACACTAGTACCACTATACATACAGTTCATAAAGAGAGTGTGTTTAGACTCGAGGCCATCCCCGTGCACCAAGCGCCTCAGTGCTTGGACAGGGAATGCCCCGAGTTCCTTCCCTAACTGCTCGTGCTCGCCATCGGACTGACGGGCGATAAAGGCGTGCACGAGTCCCGCAGGCAGCCGTTCAGCGTGATGAGTAGTTTCCTAGAGCCGGCGTGGTCGCGGTGCTCGCACAGCCACACGCCCTGCCACGTGCCCAGGTTCAGTTTGCCCTCCGTGATTGGAATCGTCAGCGAGGAGCCCAGGAAGCACGCTTTCACGTGCGCCGGCTAAAACGTACGCACAAAATGAGCCACACACAAAACGAAACACTGCTACACGGCTAAACGCTAGGTGCTAACCATATCATCAGGTCCTTCACATGAATGTCTGTAGGCCAAGCCTTCGGGTACTATTTTATTCAGCATCATCTCCATGTCATCCCGCACGTCTGGGTCCCAACTTTCGTTCAGCGCCAGACTAGCAGAGGTGTGCAGTACTAGAAAGCAAAAGCATTCAATCGCCAATTAGCATCAAACCGACAAACAAACAAACAGAAATGGACAATCGAACAAATCAAAACACAGCAGTTAAGCGAAGCTAATAATGTTCTTATTGATTTTACAATCATACCGTTTCACATGTTTTCGGTGTTTTGTTAGATGATAATTTGTTGGGAAGTATTGTTTGTATTTGCGTGTAATTGATGTTCAGGGCATGCCATGCATTCGGACTCGGTTCTCCTCCACGCTGCGGCGGCGGTGCGTCTGCACCGGCCACCGGCCACCGGGCGCTCATCGAGTCATCGCTCAAGCGGCTAGTCCACGAGCCCTCTTAGTGTGTCAAAAATGTATTTAGGCTAGTAGGCTAAGTAGGTGTAGGTGGTAGTGTACTGTTCTACTCTTACTGTTGTCAGTCGTGTGCTTGTTAATAATGCGTGCGCGTGATTTGCTTGGTGTGCGTATAGGTATGTCATGCTCATTCATTTCATGTACAGGGTGTTTGGTGGCTGGTGGCAGCTGGCAGGATGAGTGGACGAACGAACGAACGGACGAAAAATCAAGGCGATGCGATATGCAATGCACGCGCCGCGTCGCGCCACTGCCAACTGTGAACTGGCATTGTGGATTGTGGCATTGCCACCGCTGCTGCCGCCGCCAACGCAATCAAACGCGGAGCGCGAACGGCAAGTGAGCAAGCAGTCGCCCAGCAGTAGCGATAGCAGCGGAATGGAATGTGAGGAATGCATGTTTAGCAATAGCAATAGCGAGCGAGGGCAGTGGGCAGCGTGCGTGCATTCAATGCGAAATTGCAGCGGCGATCGCGATATTGAGATCGCTAATTTAGGCAAATGCAGCGCGGCAATGCAGAAAACAAATGCGGAGCAGAGCGGGATAGCAATAAATGTCATACTTTGAACGTGACACAGTCCCATGGCGAACTGTGACAATTCGGGTATCTGCCTGAGTATCTCCTCGGTAACTAGATGCACTCCCCTATGCTGCGGCCTTAGATTGATCTTCTTTTGAAACCACGCCGAATTCGTCTGTAATATTTTGGCCGAAGAAGCCATATTTGATTTACTATCACTGTTATTCGTCGCCAGCTTGATTGTTTTTCCGTTTCGCAACGGCACCCAGTCACACGCGAAAAGCAATACGTACGAACGCGCGTACACACCGAACTTCCCGATGGTTCTCTGTTATCAACCGCCCGATTCCGTACACGACGACCGATTCATTATCATGAGCAAAACATTGCGATTGTGCCTATGTGCCTGACTTGCCTTTGCCTTTGCCTTACTTGTTTCAATAACGATAACGTCTATGCGCGAGCGAAATGAAAGGTTACAACACAGGCAACACAGGCTACAACAATCGCTTATTGCCGTTGCCTGCCGTTGCCACTGCCGCTACCGCAGTATACGACGATACGACCGGTCGCATCTAAAAAATACGCTGTTGCCATCACCAGCGCCACTTCGACGCACCGAAGCCGAACTGCCGAACCACCGAAGTCGTCAACGCGGGAAGCGCCAAACGTGCTTTTTTCAATCTTTCCGCGCTTTCCTCCCTACCCGCAAAGTTACTCATGCTGATTGCTGCGCCTTTCGATTGATAACGTGCTGATTAACTCATGTTTGTTCCATTTCAACACTTAGAAATTCGTCAATATCGTTATCGCGTTATTTAAGCAATGTCGCTGCATTGGGTGACGAACACGCACGAAGGGCGCGGACCAAACACTTTTGGCGCTAACTTTAATCCTCTCTTATCAACCACTCCATACTTATCTACTATTTTCGCTTACAACAATGCGCAACTTTATTAACTCCCATGATTGCAACAGTAGGTAGAACAAGCGTTGTTTTCTAAGCAAAATTAATAGCGAAATCTTTATTTTCCTCGAATGATTAAGAAAGCGATTTTTTTCAATTATTTCCCGCATTGTTCCAATGGCAATGACAAATGTGTACGCAGAAAGTGCACAAATAATTTAAGTTTAATTTCGCATTGCGCACCGAACACGCAAAGCCACGCAAAGCTCTAAATTGCCAATAAGAAAAAGTTAAGATTAAGGATAGTGGCGAATGCGCAACGTTTCCAGTATTTCCACAGGAACAGGAGCAGCAGATAATTGAATGGGAAAGCGAGCCTGCGCTAGTGTAACTTTTCAAATAGGGCAATTAGTCATCTTTGAGGTGTAATTTGAAGCGTGAAAGTGGCAATTTATTCGTTTGAAAAGCGACAATACTTAATTTTTAAGTAGCAGCCTAGCGCTGGCCTCAACCGCCAACCCGCCAACAGCCAACACCACCCATAAAGCATAAATGAGTAAAATGTGTGCAACTGCATGGTGTGCGATGTGCGTGTGTGGCTGTGTCGAGCTCGGTCCTCGCCGGCTCGGCTGTAGCCGTCGCAAACGTCGCGATCGCAAGCTCACAAGCTGAAGCAGGCAAGCAGCGCGCCGCACCGCTGCCGCTGCGAAGTGCGAACAGTGTGCACTGCGTGTGAGCTCCTCCGGTCGTGGCCGTTCGCCTTCGCCGTACATGTTTGGGTTTGTGGCTGTCGGGCTGTCGCTGTCGCTTGATAAGAACGGCGAAATAGGTGTGTTGTCATCAGTGCTCCAACGGATCGTGCCAATCGTGCATTGAACAATCATCAGCAATGATTCTGCTTGAGATAAACAACAGGGTCGTCGAAGAAACGCTGACGGTGAAGATAAAAAACTCGTTGGCCGGGTACGTACACACGATATTCGATAGCCACACCGATAGCACACCCGCCGAAAAGCATCAACAGTAAACACCCGAAACGCCGGTGTTATCACTAATGGGCTGGGTCTTATCATGAGCGCATTAGAAAGCGCATCAATGGCTAATTCGGTTGTGCCTGCATGCAAATGCGCCTCCTAATGACTCATTTATATGTCCAGAAATGTGTCATTGAGGTCATAAACATGCCATTGCAATTTCCACATTGTTAACATGCGTTGTTTTCCTTTCCAGGGTGAAAAACGATTCGATAGACGTGACTGTCGCCGACTTCGATGGTGTTTTGTACCATATTTCGAACGTAAACGGTGATAAGACTAAAATTAGAGTGAGTTCTCTCCGTGCAAGTAACTTAACCTAACTAATGCACTATTCGCTTTACAGATTAGCATTAGTCTTAAGTTTTACAAGGAATTGCAAGAGCATGGCGCTGATGAGTTGCTGAAACGTGAATACGGTGCATTGTTGAGTACGCCGGAAGACGGCTACAATGTCACCATACTAGTCGACTTGGAAAACGTTCCAGATAACTGGCAGGAATTGGTGAGGAAAATTGGCCTCCTGAAACGCAATTGTTTTGCCTCGGTGTTCGAAAAGTATTTCGATTTTCAAGAAAAAGGCGACGATGGACAGAAACGCGCTGTTATTCATTATCGAAATGATGAAACACTGTAAGTTACATGAGTTATTTCACAGAATTGGATGAAACATACTTGTTTGTTGTAGATATGTTGAAGCAAAGTCAGATCGCGTCACGGTCGTCTTCTCGACACGGTTTCGCGATGAAGACGACGTGATAATCGGCAAGGTGTTCATGCAAGAGCTGAAGGAGGGCCTTCGAGCGTCACATACGGCGCCGCCAGTACTCTTCAGCCATCGCGAACCGCCGCGCGAGCTCCAAAACACCGACGCGGTCGTCGACAATAATGTCGGTTACGTTACTTTCGTCCTCTTTCCGCGGCACACGGCGCGCAACACGCGTGATAACACCATCAATCTGATACACATGTTCCGACATTATTTACATTATCACATAAAGTGTTCGAAGGCATACATTCATAGTAGGATGCGTGCCAAGACGTCCGAATTCCTTAAAGTGCTCAATCGCGCTAGGCCCGAGAACAAATCAACTGATAAGAAAACTATAACGTAAGTTAGAATCGCTTAAATTCGAATTGTTTTGTTTAATTTTCATCGTTTGTTTTTTTACGTAATTTTGCAGAGGAAGAACGTTCATTCGACGAGATTGATCCATATAAGATGTAATTCAAGTTCAATCGCCGACGACTTCGAGTTCAGCAATTATTGAAAATTAACATCCATTGCGCCTGCGTTTAATTCTTACTTGCGCCATTTTTTACTCCTCTTTTTCACACACCTACCATAATTGCTACTTGTATTTTTGTCGTTACTAAATATTTAATTCTAAGCGCGCGGCATTTCTTTTCTCTTGGGGATTTCTTTGGGCGAGTATCTTTGTACATACGATGTCAATGCCGCCAATTTACACCAAAAATAACGAAACAATCACGACCGAATTTTATGATTACATTTGAGTATTAAGTTCGTATTCAGAATAGTTCGCGGATCGCGCAAGCACGTCAACTATTAGATTAATAAATACAAACAAATCCAAATAAAGTCAATAAGTTATCTCTCTAAGTTTTGAACATTCATTTAATTAGTTATGTTATAAATAAGAAATTCACATTTTTATATTATTTGTAAATAATGAGTGCTTCCTTCTAAGTAACTTTGTCACTTTAATTTAAACGAACACGAACGAATTCAATTTTTTAATAATTTATATGTTTTATGTTGATATCAAATCGATTATTCATTTGACCATGTTGAGTAAACGTGCAAAACTAATAACTACTAGAAATTCGTAATAAAATTAACAATATTGTGAACCATCAAGTCTTGTGACATTGCTTGCAAGACTTCGTACATACTTGTGTAACATATTAATAGTTATTAAAAATAAAATAAAAATTGTTTGAAAAAGCACATTGCAATTTATTGTTATGGTTCGCCAGTTGTTGCTAGCTTTCCGCCTATGTTCATTAATCCTAGTAATCCTTTAATCAACCGTATATTTTTGCCGGTTTTATTGTTTGCAGGACTATTTTCAGGACACGCGGCCATTTCGATGTTGCGACTTTCCGTTTTGTAGTCTTCCTGGATTATTTCCATTGCTACAAATCCACCAGTTAATATAAAATATTTCTAATTACCGTCATGTTTGAACAAAGAACATTGTTTTACCTTTTTGCAAGTCCATAGCGTCGATATCCTGATTTTGAATAAGTTTAATGCGTGCTTTAAACTTCGAGACGAGTTTTTTCCGCCGATAGTTAGCTTCGATCTCTTGTTTCGTCCGCGGTATACGTAATTTAACACAGCAACAAACTAAAATGACTGCAGAAAATACAATTAAGATTCGGGATTAGAATGAACAATGTATTGTTCGCTTGCCAAGGGCGACGGATGCAGCTAGTGAAAACATCACCACGTGCCAAACGCGAAACGGTTGTCCGTTTAACGCCGAGCGTTCCATCCACGGCTCGGAATTTTCGTTAGGGTTTGGATGGAATGTCGCCATTGCAGTGGACGAACGCGAATGAGTATTCCGAGTTTGTCGGGAGAACCTTAATAGAAGCGGGAATAGCCAAGGAAAGCGAGAACTAATGGATTCGACTTCGGCACACCTACATTTTCATTTTCACCTGAAGCAGACACACCCTTGAAGAACTCATATAATTACTTAATGACTGAGTCTTGCTAAACTAAACGTGTAGACGTAACATAGAACATAGGCAGGAAACCGATGAGAACATTTGGTATTTAGTTCAAGTGTTTTGTATTCACTATTTGAGTTTACCCATACATTCATATATTTCAATAATATGTTATGTTAATGTACTGTTAACATCCGATATTAGAGTAAATAATAAAATATATTTGCATAGTTTGTGTATATTGTATTAAGAATTTGTATATTCAGTTTTTGATACATTTCCCTCTGTGGTTTGCCATGATATTATTTTGAGCGGGAAATGCATTAAAAATACATACAGGGTGATTCATAAGTCGATACAAAAATGAAATGACATCAAATAATTTTGAATGTTATTTCTCTCGAGGACAAAAACCGACAAGATTTTTTAAAATTCTTACTAATGGAATTTCCTATATGAATTCATTTTTTATATCGACTTATGACTGATGTATATGTTTGGTCATATAGGATTTTAGTTAATGCGCACATTGTACGTAATATATTATGCAAATTGTTGATGCTTCAATTTTTAAGCGTCAATAAGACCGTTACGATGCATCAAAGTGCGCGTTTTGCATTCCAAGAGCATGTTATTATCCGGCGGCAAGCCCAAGCAAGCACGCAGGACATTCTCGATGCACATTTTCTGTTTGAACAAGGAATTGATGACGGGCGTGCCTTTGGGAACTAATGGCGCCTTGCACAAGTAGCTGAGAATCGTAAGGATCGGATGAAACGTGGAATATTCCTCGTCGTCGGCTTGCTTGAATGAAATGCGCGAACACAACTCGGCCAGGATAATCAAATCGAGGATTATTGGAGTGGCCAGGAGCGAGTCCTCGCATGTATTGTGCACCACGATCGTGTTCAAGCCGCCCAGCATGATTTCAGACGTGTATTCGTCCATGGCGCGCTTTGAATCGCCTGCAAATATTTTCACATAACAAACTATCAAATTCCGATAAGGTTTACAAGTTTTTTTTACCAACGTAAGGAACATATTTGATGACAATGCAATGGTCCGGAGTTTCGTCCTGTGAATAAAGTACATCATTTGAGCGAATGGCATCGTCGACGACATTAGACTTAGTAATCTCTTTCGATCGAAACTGTTTCGGCGACGAGAGATTCTTCCCGTCGTTGTTTCCCAAATGATTGTAACTTACAATACTGACTGGTTTAATGCCGGCGCTAATAAGAAAATCAACCAACACACTTTTGAGCTTAGTTTGGCCCGATTTAAAATCATCGCCGGCGATATAAACCCCGTTTTTTTCGGCCAAGTCAATAATCCCGGGCAAAAACGTGTTTTGCGGTGAACCGTTGATGTATGTGCAACCGGAAATGATCGCCGCGTAAGCAAACATCGATGATGGCGATATTTCTTCGTGATTCGAATTTATCGCCTCAGTCAAATTCTCTGCAGTGTCATGAATGCCTTCAATAATATCGCAAAAGCGTTCGGTGTTCGCCGTCCACAAAACAATGACTTTATCCACACCAGTCTTCATCTTAAAATCGTTGATATCATTGCAAATAGTTTCAACTTGTTCAAGTTTGTTGCCCATTATTAAATTATTTGCGCGGTCGGCTTGGTTGAGGGCAATAAAATCAGGATCGTAGACTGAAGGACGCGGCACAAGCGGCACCAAATCGTCCTGCAATTGTTGCAAAAGCAACGGTTCCAGGACACCTGCGCGCTTACAAGAATCATACAGGTTCAAATTCGATATATCCCAACCGTCAAAGACCAAATCATCCGGCTCGATCATTGGTAACATTGATTTTAAGGGCACGTAAAAATCGTCGCCATTTTCATTTGCACCAAGTCGTATGGTTGATGCTTGAGTTATCGAACCAAACCTGCGAAATTAATTTTCGCTTTAGCTTAAGTTTTTATTGAGAACTAATAACGTTACCAATTGGCTACTTGTGTTCCTTTCTTTGTTTCCCATTGTAATTTGTTTTTATTTGCAAGATGCGCGGCAGATAGAGTGCTGCCATTATTGCCACCCCAACCAACTAGCATTACGCCCAACTTGGGCACAATTCGATGCGTTCGTATGTTCAATTCAACATTCTCAGGTGTCACCTGCAAGAATTATCGGGCGTAGACAATAAGTGCATTCCTTCATTATCATTAACAAATTAGCATTATCAAGCTTCTGATGTCTACTTGACCGTAAGACGGAATTCCATTAAAAGGGTTTGAAAGGTCAAGGTCAGCGACAACGCATTAAATGTTAAGGCATTTATTGACTTTGATTTTGTGTTTTCTGTAACTTTAATGAACATGACGGAAGTTTCAAGTAGTCGCAAGCATAACAGACGTAGGCGTGCATGATTTCATTCATAAAATGTTTAATGCGCATCAATTACCGAAAAAGTGGCAAAAACTTACGGTAACTTTAGTGGTGCCATCATCGTCCTGCATAGCGGCAACTTTCGAAGTGCAATATACATATTTCGCACTGATATAGTCTTCATCGTAATTGACTTGGTCGCTGTTCACGCTAATCTCCATCCTGCCCTTAATAGCTTACTGTAAATTGCTTTAAAAATTTGTTTGATTTGATGTGTTTTCTTGGAAAAATGCAAAATTTCAAAAGGAGCAAGTTATGTGGTCGATTACGGAACTATTGTAGAATGTTCGAGAAGCTGGCTGCCGTCCCGAGTCCTTCGTCCCGTTCAGGTAGCTAGTAGACGGTTGGCGGCGTATGATGCGCACGCGAGGCTACTCGCGGCAGGAACAGAGAGAATTGAGAGAGAATGCGGAAAACTTGCGAGTTGGACAGAAATATGACGAGGAATTGAGGATGAATTGCGTTCACCGACACGTCTACGACGAATACCACCCTAAATGATACGTCTACCACTTTTATACCTTTTCCTTTGCCTTTTCCCGTATGCAGTCTGAACACATATCTTTATATTTAACTTGATTTTATATAAAGGACACTATTTAGGACAAAGAAGAGTTGAAAATGAGGACCGTATAATTTATACTTGGAACTTGAAACTATTAAAGCTAGTAGTTTGTTGCTACCCAATACGCACTAAACGTTCGAAATCGTTGACGAATTGGCAGAGACTGAACAAAATTCTTGTTATAATTATCAAGTTTAAAGCTTGTTTCGCCTTTCAACAACAATAAATATGCGTTAGTCGTCTGACTAGACAATTATTGAGTTGCGGCGCCGTTTCCGATAAGATTCAAATTCAAATCGATTTCCTATCCGAATAACTATTATTAGATTTTCTTGTCCTAGTATGGTATGTTTATGATAATAATATGCCACCAAGCAGGAGAATTCTATTTAAAACTTAAGACTATAGCGTTGGAGGGCACGTTTTGGGTTGCTACGCAGCATTTTGTCCCCTAAATAAAATGTTGCCTCAGCGAACAACGAGCAAAGCCAAAGGGGATTTTGCGTGGGCACAAATACGAAATATATGTATATGTATATTCCCACATCGCTTTCACGAGCGCAATCCGCTTTGGGGCGATTTCCTTGTGCCTTGTGCGTTGCCCTTGCGTTCGCCGTTCGCCTCTATCGAAATGTACGTGTACATCGTCGGCTGGCAGGGGGGCCGCCCCATTGGAAAAATCGATATGCGCCCTAGCGTTTGTATTGCGAGTGCGCCCGTCGGTTTTATATGCAGGAAAAAGCAGGGAGAGCCTGGCAAGGGCGCGCACGAAGCCCCCCTCGCATTTCCCATCAGTAGTTGAATCGAGTCCCGACATAGCAGTCTTTATTTTCTTTAAAAAAGCCGAATCTCTGGAATCCATTCTAGGAAATTCTTCGACGAGTACGTAATCGACGAATAGCGATCATGGAACACGTGTGGGACAACCACTTGGTGAATCTCGGCGAGCTTTTTCAGAGCTTGTACAAGGACAACGCGCTCCTGGACGTCACGCTGTCCTGCCAAGGCGGCTTCCTCCGCGCGCACAAGCTCGTCCTGTCCGCCTGCAGTCCGTATTTCAAGCAGGTGTTTGAAGAGAATCCTTGCAAGCATCCGACGATTATATTGACGGCGGTGGCGCGTGACGATATGACAAAATTGGTTGAGTTTATGTATCGGGGGCGGGTGGTTTTGCCGAAGGAGCGTACGCAAGTTATACTTCGCCTCGCGAATGATCTTCAAGTTAAAGGCTTTGATCACTTTCAACACAATACTCAGAAACAAACGCAACAGGTATCTAATTTTCTAATTAAATTAATTTAAAATCTACTGAGTGTTACGTTAAAATTTGAATTTTTAGTTGAAACAAACTTTAATTAAGGACGAAAATAAACAATCGTCAATGATGGTTATCGCGAGTAAATATTCTATTCACTTATTCCTACCTCACATCGCTAATAAATTGGGGTTTTGTCTTTAGATGGCAGGAAAATTGACGAAATAAAAAAACTAACGGCGCAAGCAACGTGCCTCATGGAGCTGGACGATTCTGATAATGATCCAGGGGACACAGAAATGCAGGATTACGAGTGCGATATTTGCAAGCGCATCAGTTTTAAGACGCGCAAAGATCTACAATCTCATATCAAAGCGCATCAGGATAAAAGCTTCAATTGCGACTTCTGCGATAAACTGTACTAGATATATTTCAATTGTACTTTTTCAACAACTTGAACAATTTCAGATTTTCCCGGGCATCGCATTTAATCCGACATCGTCGTATACACACCGGCGAACGTCCGTTCAACTGCGATTATTGCGGCAAGGACTTCGCGCGTCAGGACAAACTCAAGTTGCATGTTCGTCGCCATCACAACACCTCACATTTCGAACCCTCTACGCACACACACACACACTCGCTCCTTGATATGAATCAAGACACAAATACAAATTCCAATCCGCCTATCTTGAAACCGCGCGTACATTTTGAATTGGACATTGATAACGATAACGACGAGGACGATTACGAAGAACCCGAACCGGAACCCGTCATCGAACACATTACTTTGGAAGACATTGTTAAGGAGGAGACCACTGTCTCAACACCAGTCGAGAAACGGGGACGAGGCAGGCCCAAGAAGAACAAGGATGTGCAAGAAGTTCGATTGAAGATCAAGCGCAGTCGCGGCCGACCACGCAAAGGTAGCAATGTGGCTAGCAGGAACATAATTGATAACTACGACTTGTCCAATTTACCTTATGGCGATATTAACTACTTAACGATGTCGCCAGCAATGCCAATCGAACCGCTGGTTGAGATTAATACAGATTTGATTGGGGTTGGTGGTAATGGGCTAGCTACAATTGTTAAACAAGAACAAGAAAGCGATAGTGATGAGCTGGTAATGGTAATGAACCAAACACAAAATGGGACTTCTAGTATTGCTAACAGTTAATTAGATTATGGATTAATTAAATAAGTCGCCCGGAAATGGGTTTTTATTTAATAATAGGAAGGTTTGCATTTTAAAAACCACCGGACCGATTTTCATGGGATTTTCACCGACTCCTAGGCTAGAGCACGTTAGACTAGGACATTAGTTACTTATTAATTAATGCAGATTCCTTTATTAAACGCAATATCAAGTAATTGTCGATTCTTCTTTGTCCTACTTCGCACTCTTTGCTCACTGTGCAATTCGATTTGTCGGTGTAATATAAAATAAATTTGTTAGTTTCTAGTTCAATTGATTGATATTCAATATATTTTAACTTTTAAGGCAACACTTTATTTAAACAGCACCGTTTCCCAAATTTTATTTGCAATAATCGCACATACAATTTTCACACGAGTTCGCTTTGAATGCGATCGTAATACTTGATAAAACATTCATATTAAACATGGTAAATTCATTTCGACTAAATAATAAATTAATTATGTGTTTGAAAATAAATAACTGATGTAGGTAAATTCTATGACTCATTGCGCCACCGGCAATCGGCAACATACTGCATCCCGTGATTTGTCACATAAATCATAAGTACATTAAGCATATTCGGCATCTGCAGATGACGGGTAACAAATTGAAAAAAAAACATTATTGATTTAGTAAGATCGAATCGTTGGCGGCACCGTAGCGCATTCGTCCTGGTTCAATGTTTCGTCGATTACAGGCCTATATTTGAGTTCGACGTCACCAGTCTTCGGGCACATCGTGCTGAGGGTATGTTTGCGCCAGTGTTCTTCATACGGCTTGGGTGTTTGTCCTTCCAATGGTTTGCTGTAATCAAGTTCGTCCATCCGGAGCTTGAAGTCTTCGCGTGCGTGCGCCCCACGAGACTCCTTTCTGTTCTCAGCGCCAACGACAGTCTGCAGTGCGCAGAGCATAAGGTTTTGCAGCTCCAAAGTTTCAACGAGGTCGGAATTCCAGATCATGCTACGATCGGTCACTTTGAGGTCCTTTTGCTCTTGGAACAGTTCACACATTTGTTTGCAGCCTTCCTGGAGTACTTCAGCGGTGCGGAAGACCGCGGCATGCGCTTGCATACATTTCTGCATGCGAAGACGCAAATCTGCCGTAGGTACCGCGCCGTTTGCGTGCCGCAATTTGTCGATGTTTGCAATAGTAGCTTGGCCGGCGTCCTTCGATAATTCGCCAAATTTGTCACCAGGTGAGCAAATTTCGGCGATTGTTTTCGCGCAGCCTCGGCCGAAGACAACTAAATCAAGCAATGAGTTCGCGCCGAGTCGGTTCGCCCCATGTACACTGGAGCAGGAAGCTTCGCCAGCTGCATATAAACCAGGAACAATCTCATCCTGTCCGTCGAAATTAGTCAACACTTGACCTTTGTAGTTGGTAGGCACGCCACCCATATTGTAATGAACAGTGGGCAGCACTGGAATAGGTTCTCTGGTAACATCAACGCCAGCAAAGATCATCGCTGTCTCGGAAATGCCCGGCAAACGCGCATGCAACTGTTCGGCGGGTAAATGATGCAATTGCAAGTGAACGTGATCTTTTAACGGGCCGCAACCGCGACCTTCCCGCATTTCAATAGTCATACTCCTCGAAACAACATCGCGTGAGGCTAAATCTTTGGCAACAGGGGCATAGCGTTCCATGAAACGCTCACCCTTCGAATTAACTAAGTAGCCGCCCTCGCCGCGACAACCTTCGGTGATCAAACAGCCCGCTGTGTAGATCCCGGTCGGATGGAATTGCACAAATTCCAAGTCTTGGTTCTGTAAACCTGCACGTGTGACCATTGCTGTGCCGTCACCGGTACATGTATGTGCTGACGTGCAAGAGAAATAAGCGCGGCCGTACCCGCCCGTTGCCAATACCGTGTTCTTCGCTCTAAACCGATGGATTGTACCGTCTTCCAGGCATAACGCAATGACACCGCGGCATTCGCCATCTTCCATTAACAAATCCAACGCGAAATATTCAACGAAATAATTGCAATCGTATCGTAAAGACTGTCCGTATAAAGTGTGTAAAAGGCTGTGTCCGGTACGGTCCGCGACGCAACACGTTCGATGTGCCTGGCCACCTTTTCCGAACTTCAAGGCTTGACCGCCGAACGCTCTTTGGTAAATTTTGCCCTCAGGAGTTCGCGAAAACGGCATGCCGTAATTCTCTAATTCGATAACCGCTGCCGGCGCTTCTCTGGTCATGTAATGAATGGCATCTTGGTCACCGAGCCAATCGGACCCTTTCACCGTGTCGTACATGTGCCACTGCCAATTATCCGCCTCCATGCTGCCTGTAAGAGTACTCAGATGTCATTGCTTATTTATTTTACTATTATCAGCTAGGTATGTTACCAATGGCAGCATTGATACCGCCTTGGGCAGCGACTGTGTGCGACCTAGTCGGGAAGAGCTTCGTAATCACAGCCGTCTTGAAGCCATCGGCGACGAGACCAAAGGCTGCACGCAAGCCAGCACCACCTGCACCCACAACAACCGCATCATAGGTGTGATCCACAACACTGTAAGTGGATTCCTTGCTGGCTTTCGCATCCTTGCGAGCGACAGACACGTGCAGCGCTCTGGTACCGGCCGCGCGACATATGCCATTCTGGAAATATTCAAAATCGATTTCGCATGTGTTATGTAATAATAAATTGTTAGGTGCGCGGAGTATGTTGACGGAAAATGCATTCATAACTCACCTTTGACCAGAATATCGCTGACGCTTGCGATAATTTCAATAAACTACTCATTTTGGAATAATTATTAAAACAATAAAGTGGTGTTTGTAATTTTGAGTCGCCGGCTGTGGCGACTTTTTCAGACTTCAGGCCAACACAAGTTCAATCGCGTTCAATCTAAAAACCAACGAAAATGGAACTGGCTGTACACTGACACTGACGTAAATGCATTTGGGAGACGAGACGGCAAATTACAGCTGAATCTGTGTAGTACACGAGGGAATGGTTTTAGTAGTAGTGCGTAGGGCTTTTGCTTTTAGCAAGTGCCGCATGAATTTCAAATACAGAATGTGGCAAACTTATTGCTTTATCTAATTACCGATAACAATTCATTAATCTTTTAACGGTTTTCATTGTTTTATGGGGCAGGCAATTAACATGGTAATAGGCTTGTAGGGTAAGCCACATATCAAATGTCAGCTTCTCTCCCAAACTGTTAAAAACTATTTGCATTCAAAAACAAATAAAATTGTCATTAAATATTGAATAATTGGTAGCCAAGACAACTCAAAATTGTTCTATATTGTTATATTTTGGCGAGAAACTATTCGAATCCATCAACTTATAACTTAATTACTAAAGAATTGTAAGCGCGCATCTTAAACTTAAATTACTCCATTCTGTACCCGTATTTTGCGCGTTTGCATCAATTCGAAAGAAAAATATTTCGTTATACTACGTAACGAATTATTTCTCAAAAGATTAATGGGATTGGGAAGAATATGAACAAAATATTTAGTTTTGCGCACATCCTGTGCCATAATTTCTATACAGAATGTTGCAAATACAAATCTAGAAACTTCTAACAAAGCAAAGACGCATTAGACACGATAACAAAGATACAATAAGAGTTCTAATGACTATATTGATCTTGTGGAGCTAAGAAATTGTATAAATAGTGAATAAACCAGCAGATTACCATAAAAATAAATAAATGCTTGGCAGCAATGTTAAGTAGGGATATGGATATGTCATCATTTATAGACGCATCTTTGCGCTGTAATGCTAGTATTGCCAGTTTTTCTTTTCTCTGTACTGTACTAGCTATCTAGTTGCAAGTGCACATTGTATAGTTAGAGATTTCTAGAAGAAATGCTTTCACCTTTCATTGCTTAATATCAAGGGCAAGGACAACAACTTCAAAGGGATTTCATCCCATAAACCTTTTTTTTAGTCCATATGGTACGTAACATAAATTAATGGCGTATGGAGTTACACAAACATGAAACGCTGCCATTGCGAATAGCAAGTGCAAGTCATTTTCTATTAGTTTAGTAATTGGTGAGATGGGGGTAATAAGTATGGTATAATAAAAATGGATGATTGATTAAATTAAATTATTTATAGTTTCATGCATGATTTTTATCTTTCAAAGACTTTAAAATTATTATCAATGCAAAACATTTGTTTGTAAGAAGTCATCAAAGGCTTTAAATCATGAGATATTGTTCAGGAAATTGCGGGTCTGGTCATGCATGCACAATTACCAGTAATAAAAACAATAATAAAATAATACATTAGTGATTTCAGTAATATGCTAAAAGACCATTCATGCGTGATTCCATAGCTTTTTTACATTGTTTAATCTTTAATGTTATTATTCATTTCAGAAGCTGATAAGTAACCAGAAAATTATTCAAATAAAATCAATTTGAACTGTTCTACTAATGTTTTCTGTTTTAGTATTTATACACAAATAATATTTGAGGAAACAGATTAATTGAAATAAAATTATGGAACCAGCAAGTATCTCATAAGAAGATTCGGAGTAAGATTGAGGGTGTATCTATACATTAAAAAAGTTGTTTTATTTATTTACCCCTAATTTATGTATTTAAAAAAATCGGGCTATAAAAATTTTACATCATTTAAGTCGTTGCAACTTACAAAAATAAGTGGGACCATAGTTTTGCGCAGATATAGGAAGCACTAGATGGCCATATTTACTCTTTATAGGCCTCCTAAACTTAAAAACATTACGAAATTGCATGAGCGCAGGACTTAGATCCCTGAAAAGAAATATTAGAAATTTCTTAAAAGTTATTATGTGCGCAACTTACTTTATTTCCACTTCAATGGAAGTTTCTTCCTCGATACGTTTAATTGCCATATGGACAACACCTTCGTTTTGAATAGGACTTAAAGAGCATGTTGAATAGACAACTATACCCCCTGGTTGCACAACTTTCAAAGCATTCATCAACAATTCAGTCTGTAGCTCAGGCAATTGCAACCGCTCTTTAATGCGATCGACTCGAAATATGTTATTGTCGTCTTCCTTAACGGAATGCCGATCGGTAGTGCAGGGCACGTCAACAAGCACACGATCAAAGCCATCCGCGTTTAAAACACGCGCATCTTGTTGCTTGATTTCAATTTTGCCGGGCGTCAGCCAACGCTCTTCAAAGTCGTACAAATACTGCTTCATCACACGAAATATTCGGTTAATTCGTGATGGGCTAATATCGTTGCATGTGACAAAATCCGGGTATAAAGTTTGCAAAGCAATGATACTTTTACCCCCAGGGGCTGCACACATGTCTAAAAAGCGACTTCCTGGCTTAAGATCTAATGCCAAAACTGGTAATACAGATCCGCCGTCCATTAGATAATAGTTCAGGACTTGCGTGCTGCCACGACGTGGCTGTGGAAAATCATTCTGATTTTCTTCTTCAAAACAATAAATGTTTAAATATTCAGGGAAATGAAGACTATATTCTTTTACAGTCTCCCTGTAAGTTTCGTTATCATCAGTAGTATCAGGTTGTGTTAAAACACTGTGTTCAGGGATGAAATCTTCTCTTCCCTTGAGCTTAGTTGCCGGAACGAATTCATACAAAATACATGTTGGGTTACT
The DNA here is from genome assembly GCA_030264655.1 of Leptusa sp. GC000079. NCBI lineage: Eukaryota > Metazoa > Arthropoda > Insecta > Coleoptera > Staphylinidae > Leptusa > Leptusa sp. GC000079. The sequence goes on from JARJDT010000453.1 coordinate 40,907, forward strand.
TCCATCAATAATTCTAGTCATGTCATATTCAGCATTTTCTAAACTTTTATGTAATGAGAAGTTTGGTTTCTCAGTTGTTTGCTGCTCGGCAACAGGGTCACTTTTCTCAGACTTCCAAACTCTCTCCAGGTCTTTCTGGCGCTTTATTTTAGCATGCTCTTCATGCAAATGGCCTTTTTCCAAATCAAATATTGTTCTCAGGTTCAATGCGCCTTTATTTTCCAAGAATTTCATTGCTGCGTCCGAGTCTGAATAGTTGTTGATGATGGCAACGTATTTCTGCTTGCCCAAGAGTCCCTTTCTGATATCTTGCCATTGCCTTTTGAATGTTTCCTCATAAAATTCATCAAAATGTTCCAAGGCTCTATCAGTTGAAGTCTTCTTTTTCCTTTCAACTGCCTAAATATACAAAAAACGGGCTCTTTATTACTGATTGAGAAATTTGTTAAGAATTTACCCAATGGTTGTCTTTATGTTTACATCGTCGAAAACGCACATTTAAAGCAAATTTTTTCAAAAATATTTGGTTTATTTTGAACATGTCTCACAGAGTTGGTTATGTTTGATTAGCCTGTTTGAGCGAGGGTTTGAGCCTGTTCTTGCCTTTTAACATTTATGCGAAAATACAGTTGAATACTTGACATGCGAGTTGCACCCGAAGTTTATGGAAAATTTAAAATTCAAATAAATCAAAAACTAGGAAGTTTTCAGAAAGAATATATAAGGAACTTCTAATAGGGTATTAAATTCGGAACTAATAATGCCCTTTTCTCTAAAATGCATATTTCATGTTGGAAATTCGAATTTTCATTTTCTCGACTGATAATAAGTACGTTATCAGCTGATTTAACCCTTTAGTTATAGTGATAACAAGTTGAAAATTGAACCATATACGTTTTGAAGGATGCTCTTTCGATCTAGACTAATTTCAGAATTTTTGCATTCTTCTACGTGTGCCAACTGATAATAAGCACGATATCAGCTGATTTAACCCTTGAGTTATAGTGATAACAAGTTGAAAATTGAATGCTA
>JARJDT010000464.1:0-14023 GCA_030264655.1 Leptusa sp. GC000079
CATCTAAACTAAATCAAAGCATACTGAATATGAAGCGCAATTTTCAAGCAAGCAGATTAAGACAGGAAGTCAAGTCCTCCTACGATTGACTTCCTTTCAATGATAACTAAATATTTTTACAGGGCTGCTTACAGGGCGAAAATAAAGAAGAACCATTTAAATAGATTTAAGTATTTTTTCACAACTATTTTGTAATCGTCAAAAACCAAACTATTTTTTTCTCATTAAAATAGTTTCTTCTTTCAAATAGATTTTTTTTCAAAATATTTAGATAAACCGGTGAAAATCATAGTTATCATACAACTAACAATAAATTATGGAAACAATTATATTTTAAAATTGAAAAGTGCAATGTTATATTTGTATTATTTTATCTGTTTCTATTTCTTTTATTTAAAATAGGTTTTTTATCATGTCTAAAATGTCTATTCTAAAATATATTTCAAAATGCAAAGTTATATTCTATGTTCTATTTAAATAGTTTTCAGCCCATTTTGGCAAGCCCTGTTTTTTAATAGTTGTAATAGTTAATAGACTGGATAGTAATAAAATATATTAATTCTAGATGTTCCTGGCAGTGGTATATATTTCCTAACATATGAAGCAATCAAAGATCATCTAACCGAAAATGGAAAACGCGACATCACCTTCCACGGAACTCTTTTCGCCGGCGGCATGTCCGGTGTCATGATGTGGATCTTCGCAATGCCTGCCGACGTTTTAAAAAGTCGCCTGCAGACAGCGCCGGAAGGCACTTACCCGAACGGCCTTGTTGACGTCTTTCGAACACTGATGAAAACGGAAGGCCCAATGGTATTGTACAGGGGTATTACACCTGTGCTTCTCCGTGCGTTCCCCGCCAACGCAGCCTGTTTCATGGGATTCGAAGTGTGTAGAAAAGCAATAATCGCTGGCAAGGCTGCCGCCGGTGTCAGCGGCACCGAATAAGTCAATATTAATTATTAATTAATAATAAAAATAACACATTGATTGCTCAACTATTAAATATTGGCAAAATGAGATAACTAAATGAAATGCAACACCATTATAAAATAATGAATAAAATACGTCACAGTTTTTGTAATTTTATATTTATGTATATAAATGTTAGAAACTTTTATTATAAGACCAAAGGCACACACAACTGATAGATAAGTAGGTACTGGTTGGCTGACACTACCTATTTGCTAGATTGGCTCCATAGAATATGCGTTAATACTTGATTGTTTGCGGACAATCGAATCCCTGTTTTTGATGAGTCAGTTTGTTGCGATTAGGCACTAATTACTATATCGCACATACAGGGTGATCGAATAATATTGAAGATCAGTTGAATTTCGGGCAATAAATGTTAAACTAATAAGATTCGTCAGTTTGACATTAGTCGCATTTAAAAAAAAAATCATTCGCCCATGTAATTCATATGCAATTTTCAAAATCTAGTTGGCGAAATCACTATCACGGTAGCGTGAATGGGGCACAGAAATCTCATTGGTTGTCAAGTTTGACGAGTGCAAACAGTTTTTACAAAAAAATATTTATCGCGCGAAATTCGATTGGTCTCCAATATTATTCGATTGCACATTATACTACAACACTGCCATAAGTAGCAAAAATCAAAATTTAAAATTTATCAAAAAATGTTCTGCTGGAGAGAAAACAAATTTGTTAATAATCAAAATATAACTTCAACAAAAAGAGACTTTTGACAGTGTTGCAAGATATGTGCGATATGAACATCACCAATTGATACAAGAATTAAAATGAAATCAAAGTAATAATTGAAATCAATCTATAAAAAAATAAATAAAACAAAATGACTACGATTTGTTTCCGTTCTTTGTAGTCGTAGTAATCGAATTTGGTGATGTTCCATGACTAGACAGCATTGAATCATTGCTCTGCAAACAAAACAATTTAAATAAGTTTTTTGATTAAAGATTATATCTATTATTATATTACGTCTCGTCTTGCAATTTTGCAAGTCCTCCCCGTCTCGCTATCAGATTTTTTCCGCTTCTTTTTGGCAGTTAGCGATTCCTGCCCACTATCTTCATCCTCCGAATTCGAACTATCCGAATCCGAGCTAGAGCTAGAAGACGAATTGCTCGAACTATCTGAAGCCATCCCTGACGGATTCTCAATATTGATACGTTCTGCAATGACCGCCAGTGAAGGCTCCTTTTCCTGCAATGTACGCAACCACTTCCTGGAAAGTTTCGGTCGACCACGTGCGGTTTTATGCCACACTATAGGGAAGTTCACGCGGCTGCAGAAATTCTGGGTGACTGCAATAGTATTGTCCATGTTGAGCACGACGTGCCACCAACCACCCGGCACGAAGACGGTTTCGCCTGGCTTTTGCAAGATCTCAATAGGTTTGCACTCTGGCGGCCAGCAAGGGTCTTTGGTGCGGGGGTATATGACATTGAACCACGTGATCGCCTCATCGCGTTGTTTGCCACCCATCGACCCTGTCACTTTGAGCAACTCCTTAGGTGTATGTGTTGGGAACAAGCACCATCTTTTATGCCCCGAAACCAGAGCATTCCAGGCACTGGTTCCCAATGGATCAATGTGAATACCAGTGCCGGAACGCGCCGGACCCATTACAAACCATCTATATGGCGGTCTACGACTCTCCCCGGAGTACTTGAACAAATCGTCGCGGAAATACAGAGGCACTTCATAGCCTTCCAACAGCTTTTTACGTCGCGGGTGCTTTAAATTAAACAACAAATTAATTGCAAAAGAGAAAAGAAGGATGCTTGAATTGATTTTTACCTCTCCAAAGTTACTATCAAAAATATACAGAGGACTATCATCCTTTGTATTGAGCATGTACTTAATGTAATACTTGATTTTCATCTTAACACTATAACCCTCATTATCCTCACCACATTTAAACTTTTGATTTCTATACTTTTTCGCAATTTTTTCTAGGGTCCACTTAGTTTTAGCTGGCCATTCATCCTGACTTCCCTGTATTACAACAGGCATGTACTTCCTCTCATACTTTTCGATGAACTCTTCTAGGGGGCAATCATGCTCATTGATACGATCGCAGTTATCAGTAAACTGCCAGAATTTATCAAAGTGTTGTTCGTATCCTTGTTGTATCCAAGATTCCTTTGTGCTTAATTCTGATAATTAACAAATGAATTAGAAATTAACAAGTTATTTGGGAAAACCCTAAAAGGTTAACAGTGGCAAGTTGCGTTACTTGCCTGGTCTTGCTTTCCGCTTCACATCTTTGATACGTTTACGAGCTCTATGGTTAAATTGGGACTCGTCCATTACACAGATAAACTTTTAAAAGGGTTTAACAAAAATAAATTATTAAAATTTGGTAAAACTGCGTAATCTTCATCACATTACGGCGACTACATCAAGCGGGCTATGCCGATTGCAAGAGAAGGCAACCCAAAACGCGTCACGTATGCACTGCAAAAATTACAATCCTATGGGTGCGTTCGGATTTAGAGAGATTTAGTAGGGTACACCTAAGACAAAAGTTGGGTTAGGTTCGTAAGTTCATTAACGCTTTGGTTAACGCTATGACGCTATTCGGAACGCTAATGCCGCTAGTGGATCAAAGTTCAAAACCCACAAAAAATGCTCACTGGACGAGAAGAAGGAAAGGTAATTATGTCTGCGCTTGCGCATTAATAATTAATCAGCTGCAAGTCACATCGGTTGTTTGTCATTCAGCGACTCAGAACCGGCTCATTTGCATAAACCTAACGGGAATTTCTCAGTTAATTTAAAAAAATGATATACGCACCAAGTCGTTTAATGTTCGCCCGGGGTTAACGAGATTTGCCGAACGCATCCTCTTCATTGCACTGACAATTTTCAACATGGCCGACAAGATGATGAACTTCAAACAAGTGTCCGTTAATTTTCAAATCTTGTTCTAAAATAAAACGGCTTTAAAGTGTATTTGGAGGAAATTTAGGTGAGAAAATAAAGGTACACAAACAATTTGATATATGAATATTTTAATATGTACACTTGCACATAGAGTTCGAAATTTACCGTAGTTTATGTTGTGAATATTACATTATCAACAAAAAATAAATACAACTTTAAAAACTCATTAAAGAGATAATCATAATATACATATTCGACTATTTTGTTTCGTTAAATGATTAATTAAACTAATAATAATTGAGAAAGGTGCATTGATTATTGATTTGAATAATAGATTGTGATTAGAGAAAAGTCCAGTCCATAAGAACAAAAAACTGTTATTTTACATTTCTTGCTTCCTTTTGCTTTGCTTTAATATCACATGACATGTAGATAGAAATATAGAGTGGCGGAACTTTGGAACATGCACAAAACAAATTCATTTTTAACTTTGTGTCGAATTTTTTCACACTTGAAGAAACGCTACTTAGTAGGGAAGGAACCAAACCAAACAAAAGAATCGTTCTTGGACTTATTCTTAACTGTAAAGCCAAGTAAACCATACAAGTAGTTATTATCTTAAGCTAACATGTATGTACTTGCAACAATATTGAGATTATATTAACATAGATACCTTTTAACTATATGTATATCACAAAATTTGCGATCTGTGACTGCACGAAATTATTTTCAAACTCGAACTTAATCATTAAAAAACTAATATAACAACATCGATTGACCGCTGTCGTCGGCCGAAAAAGAAACCTTATCACAGATATATTTTAACAAAAATTACAGAATGATATGCAATAAATACTTGTGAGAATAATAAATGATGTCTGGCGCACTCGCAATTTCGGACAATTATTTTTATAACGAACGTCGCAATTCAAACAGATCTAATGCTATGTATGCTACGTAGTTAAATGTGTTTGTTGGAATCTCTCTCATTGAGTATTTTGGAGTATTGGAAGGTTGCACAGTGCAGTCAAACTAAAATTCGCCTTTTGACTGAGCCATGCCAAAAATGATTAATATTGAAATTTCGATTCGTTGGATCAATGTCAATGTTCGGTCACTAATAGATTTCACATTACTTGTCGAATTAGTAGATAATTATTTAAGTACATAATTACTTGTTCATTTTAATTGCACGCCCGCTAATTAACTTAATGCTAGTTTGGCCAATTCTTAAATTGCCAATGTAGGTACCATACCACATGTTTAACACGTAGTCGTACAATTACTTAACCAATCAACGTCCGCGCGCGACGAAATTCTTGCATGCGTCTAATTCATTAGGTATAATCTATTTATCAATTATTATTATTCAATATTATGCATGTGTATGTTTTATATTTACATGTAGTAGGTAGGTAGGTAGCATCTACACCTTTTCCAGTTAATATTCAGAAAGTTACAATTGTAATTCAGAAAACACCATTGATCTTCAGAAAGTACCAATTGTAATTCAGATAACACCACTGATTTTCAGAAACTTGCAATTGTAATTCAGAAAGTAGGAAATGAATTTCTGAATTCGGCAGCCTCAGCAATTTATGTTATAAATTACATAATGTTGTGTACCTATAATAATCATATAATTAAACAATATTGAAATTAATAAGTATATTTATATTTCCAGAAGACTTGTCGAAATAAAATGTTATAATTATTTAAATTTGCTTTCTGAATTACAATTGATACTTCATGAATATCATTTCTTAATTTCTGCATTACAATTGGTACAATTCGAATATTATATCCAAATATCGTATCTGAAAATCAATTGGAGCTTTCTGAATATCAACTGGAAAAGGTGTAGCCAAACGCACACAGGTACAAGGGTACAGAAGTAACCGTTTTAAAATACAATATTTACAACAAATTAGGTAGATTGAAACTGTTCAAACTGCTCCTCTTTGAATGATAATCGAAAGATTCAAATTGAAAGTGTGAACATTCGGAATCGGAAATCACAGCTCCGCTGTACTAATCGTTAACGTACGTGCTATGTGCTATCTGAAACTTGACTTACTATAAAAACCTCGGCATAGGTTGATAGGTTTGCGGATCTGTCCGATGATGGCGGTAATTAAGTTGCGGCCATCGCCGATACGGAACCGGATGATGCAACGAATTGGAGATGTCCTGCGCCGTCGTGCCGTGCAGATGCGCGGCGCCGTCGCCAAGATCCAATTCCATTTCCTGCTGCTCCTGCAGTTGTATCTGGCCCAGTGTGGACGTGGCCATCGCCACATCAGGCATGATGTCGGACAGATGTCCATCGCTACACGAGCTGCTTTCGGGCTCGTTGACGAACCGAAACTCGCCCTCAGGTACAATTGCAGGCAGTTCATGCCTTTGGGAGTAAGCGCCCTGCCGCGGGAACGTCAGATTGCGACCGTAACAATTCCGCGTGAGCAAGTTCTTGCTCGGCGACGGCTGCTGTTGCTCGTTACTCGTGAGCGGCTCCGTATCGCTATGCGGCTCCGGCACACAGAAACAGTTCTCGAGCATATCAGCAACCGGGTCCGGCAGATTGAACTCGCGGACGACGCGCAGACGTACCTGGCGATTGATTTGATGGCGCGACGACAACGGCATGTTGATCGCTCTTTGGCAACCGGGAGTTTGGCGCAGTTTCTGCTCGCGCTTCAGCATCGTGTTCATGATGGCCGGATCGGGCACGGGGAGCACTGAGGCTAAGACATCCACGCCGGCGGGACCCATGGGTCGCGGCTTATCCTCGACCATATACAACGTATCCGGAATATCGGGGATGTAGCGCAGTCGTCGCATTCGCATCACTTCCACTTCCTGCACGAGTTGATCTTCGATGAGCACTTTCACCTCCTCGTAGTAGGGCATGAACAAACGCGGCTGCACGAAGAGGCTGTTCTTGCCGCTGCGTATCCACGCGTTAACGCGCATATTTTCGCGATCGCCGCCGATCATGTGACTGGGCGGCGTGCTCACCAAGCCGCGTCTGATGGCTTGGTTGAGGACATCGCTGTTTGGCGGTAGCACATGGTCCATGCGCACTAAAGGCAACATATCCGAGAGGATTTCGCGCAGTTCAACGTCACTTAAATCACGTTTTTTGACACCCTTACGGGTCACCGAGTGCGCTGTATGATTCAATAAATTCGGTTCTGCAATGGAGAAAAAATAATTTATTGAAGAAAAAACAATATTTAGACCTGGGACAAACCTCTGTCTTCCATTCGTCTGACTAGTTCATTTTCGCCCCATTTCAAGACAGCGTGGAGCACTTCCAATTCGCTTGCTTGCAAGAAAGGACTTTTCAACACTTCAATCAAGTGCGATTTGTCCAACTGATGAAGCACTGCAGACTGCGCGACGGGTTGGAATTCTTCGCGCAAATAATGCAGCGCTTGTCGATGGACCCAGGCAGAGCCATGCGGTTGCCGGGACCATTGCAGAACAGTAGGCAGCGTGTCCAAGGAGAGTAACTCAAGTATGAGGTCCTCGCATCCTTGCGCCAGGATATCCAGTTCGAGAAACCGCCCGATTTGATACAACTCCATAGCTTCTTCGAGCGCCGACGGCCGCATGCGTCCTGTGTGCGTTAACGCTTGCGCTTCACCAAGTCCACCACCGCAACCACCTCGCGCTATCAACGACAAATCCACTTGGTCCAAATAAACAGCGTGCAGCAGTACTCGCGCATAGCGCTTGGGTATCACACTCTCGTCGAGGACAATCCGCGTGGGAATGTGCAGCGCTCTCTCGGTGTGATCCTCACCCGTTCGCGATCGCCGCTGTAAGAGATTCCTGAAGAACGGCGAGCGCGCCGAAAGTATAGCCTTGTGGCATGGCAGTTCGAGTTTAGGCCGGAATCCGTACTCGCTACTCCCCGAGTCAGGCCGTTGGCAGTCAGATCCATCCGATGTGAAGACAAGCGCTGCGTCCGCATAGTCGCCCGTTTCCAATAAATAGCGCAAATCTGTTTCGAGCGGATTCGGGGTCCCGAACTCCTCGCGCAGCCGTCGCAGCAAGTTCATATCGATATTCGTATCATGCGGACATATATCACCAGTATATAGGTATCTCAACAAGGCTGAGAATAACTGAACATCAACCGTGGCAGTCCTTAATTCTAAGCATATGCGAGCCCCATAGCCTGGACAGCCTGTCAGCAAGTCCCTGAAATAAGGACATCTTGCCGACAAGAGTGCTCTATGCACGGGAAAGCAAGCCCCCCGATAGACCAAGTCGGCGTCCGTGCAATATTTGAAGTCGTACAACGCTGATAGGTCTTGTTTGAACGTCGCTGCTGGCGGTCGCGCCAGTTCAGCTTGCACGCAGAGGTCCTTGAGCGCCGCTAGAGCTTCGTATTCTTCGAGCAATGCGGCCACTTCCAGGGGGCTCCAGTCGGAGACAAGCTCGCGTAACATGCGGCCGTGGTCGCACGCCTTGGAGGATCGTCGACGGCGGATGAATTTCTTCTTGAGAGTGGCGAAACCAGTGACCTTTTTCTTGCGCTCGCGGACGATGACACCCATCATGTCCCGGTAGATCGGGGGCGGTTCCGTCATGTTGATGCCTCCACTCCCTGGGATGCCGCCGTCGCCGGCCGAGGACGACGCGTTCGCACCCATTCTATGCACAAATTCCTCACTCATGCATTGCTCACTTCCGCCACCCCACCAGCTCTGCTGCAATGCACATGGAAAGAGGCAGCTAAATAGGTTCATCGCTGGCCCAGACTAACGCCTGACACGCAGACACAGCCTGCAAATTTTACTTATATCAATTCTGCGGCATGTTAAAATAAGGTTTGCACTTGGCAGGAAGAAAGAAATGAAAGTAGGGTAAGTGGTAAACAACTGTTGACAGTACAGTACTTCCTGCCCGTTCCTGATGGAGCGTCAGTGAAGGTTAGTAAGGGTGTGTGTTGCTGTTATCACTGTGGCGAAATTACCTGGGCGATATAGAATCATGATGGGACGACTTCAATGTGAAACACGCACACCATCAACACACATTTTCCGCAACTTTACGTTTATAATGAGCCATAATAGTAGCCATGTTTATGTCTATCCATCAACCGCACACACAAAAAAATCACCTAACTGCATTCACAACCAAGAAGAACAAGGACTTATTCACTCGTCAAGCATTTTGCTCTAGCTCGATAACGATTAATGCACGCGAAGTTTGGCAATTCGAATTCTACAGATGCTCGAAGAACACGATAATACAAGGCGATTCTCTCGTTATTATTCCTGAAAGAAACTCTTTACAACTACACCAATCCACCAATCTCTTCTTGTTTGTCGAATACAAATTGCGTTGTTGCCGTTGTTCAATACTAGCTTTGCTGCTGGTAGCAGATGTAGTGCAGAGTGCGCTGCAATCAGTTTCCTGCCGCCGCTAAAAATAGCTTTAAATCGAGCTTTAAACCTGGCTTTAAATCTAATAATACTTTATAAATACGCCAGTCATGACTCATTAGAGTAATTTCGAATTCTTGCAGTTTTATGAATGATTAAAGAGTAGTTAAAGCTCGAGTTAAAATTGGCTAAGTTCAGCTCTCTTTAAAACTGGGATAATCATTACGTCATTTTGTTGGGACTATTGGGAGCATGTTGGGAGCAAGTTGAGAGAAAAGACGCGTCAACAATGCAGATAATTTTCAGGCCGTTGCACATCAAGTTATCAGATGGAGGATTCAGAAATCCGTAACACATCGTAATGAGTTTAATTTTAATTCCTCAACGACTTATGCTCGTATTCATCTAGCCATAACAATGCTCTACTTGACTTGTTTTTACTACAAGTTTCAAGTTTATGCAACGTTTCTCCAGTAATGTCCTACAAAACCCAACTCCACCGACTCTGTGATCGTACTATTTCAATCTGTACGACACGAGTTCCTCTAAAGTAGGTCGCTACATCAATACTTGAATTCTTTTATTACATCTGAGTTAAAGTTGAATCCTCTATTAAAACGCATTCAAATTTCCATTTGTTTGCCAACTTACTTCTTTTGTTGCTGTTGTATTTCCATTCGAGCCTTTGTTAATTTTCAATGAAAACGAGAAAAATATGTTGGAAATATATAATAAAAATTACACAGTAGTAAATATATTATTTCTTATATAATAATGCGTCGTTAACGGATACTTTATTATTCAGGCAAAAAATGCACAACTATTTTAGCATATAAGATGACGCGATCGCGCAGTCCACCCACGTCCAGTCTTGTTGCAACGTAAATAATGTTACTCACAAAAGAAAATAAAAATTCAATAAATTGTTATAGGCCCATAATTTTTTACACTTACCAAATCAAATTAAATTGCTTAATATTAAAATTAAATGGATTCCAAGCGCATGTAACCTTAATTCTAAGAGCCACAAATACATTTGTCACACTAATGCAAATACAATTAATGTTAATGAGCACAACAGAAAGTAATCGGTTCCTTAAATTTAAAAATTAACTTACTTAATTAAGTTATAACATATCTATAGATATATGCTTGGTCTTGGAATCACAATTGAAAATTGCAACTAAATTAAAACATAATTAAAATATCATTAATATCAAGATCATTAATATAGGTTTTATCACTGAGTGAGTTATCGTTTCGGTTTCCGCGATCTCATTTTCGTTTAGTCCCCTATTTCTTAAATTTGTGATGTTTGAGTAGCTGACGCCAACTTACATACAAGTTGGTAGTCTAGTCGCAGGACGTATTCAGTTGGCGAATTGGCGTGCGTGGCAGTGTTATTGTTTGTTTCAGCAATTCTTAGACATTATGTTATTGGTTGAATGTACATAAGTTATCAGATACCGTTATTATAAAATAGAAATGTCTTCTTAATGCAGATCAATTAATTGCTGTTTGATTACAATTTACATTTACAATGAATATTCGTTTTCGTATTATACAATTTACATGACATAAAAATTCTTCTTATCACTCCTAAAATGTTTAATTTGACCTGAGCTATGTTGTGGCATACAAAAATCATTGAAGTACCGCCTGCCACTGTGATGTGATGTCCAAACAAATATAAATTTCGAACATTTAAGTAAAGAGGCCAACATTGAAGTCTTCCGTCTCCATCGGTTTTTTGTTTTTTTAATAAATTTCAAGTTGATTGATAGCCACTTCTTTTATAAAACGCGTTTGTAGATAAGGCCTCAGGGTAGCTTATTTATTCGAAAACTAAAGCTGCCGATGCATAACTTACTGAGCTGTCATTCATGTTACGACACTGGCTCGATTGTGCATATTTTAAAAACTTCAGACTTGCGTTTTGGCTGCTGTCATTCCGCAGCAGTTCTTGTACAGCCTTTAAAACAAACAATAAAATCAGTAAATTGATTAACAATGCACGTTTTCGAGTGACATTGGTTGGGTATATTTTGGTTAAAATTTAAAAAATCATTTTTTATGACTGCATTGGTTATTTGTTTACTTTTAGGTAACCAAAATAAATATACGTTAGGTGATTTCGTGTTGCTTTCGCGTGAAATATTGGTTAATACTACATCTCAGTTATGTTGTCATGCGATTTTGGTTACACCAACCACTAAAAGACATTCGGTTATCGTGATTAAAAAAAAAAAACTATTGATCTTCCTTGTTTTACACTTTTACACAAAAAGTTGGTATGACGTCATTAATTTCACTCTCGAAATAAGTACAAACAGCAAAAATATAACCAACCAAGCAATCTGAAATAAATCTGTTGATCAATATTAAGCGTTTTTGAGTGACATTACTTGGTTATATACTGGTTAACATTTCAAAAAATACTTAATTCCCTGGGTTCATTGTACTTTGGGAAAACAAAATGTAACCAACACAATCAAAAAATGCTGCTGTTAAAATAGAGCAACCTACCTGCAGAAGAATGCCAATTGGATGTCTTCCACAAATTGTATTGCCATACTTTTTGATGTAGTTGGTAAATTCGGTTGGATTTAAATTTTCTATAATGTTCATTCCCTTCAAACAAATTAAATTAAGAAGTTTATTATAATTGGCATTGAAATAGACAATAGATTTGCTTACAGCTCTGTCCAAGCCCTCTATTGACTGATAAATGTTGCCATATGAGCGATCATAATAAGTATAGCGAAAACGTTGACCCCAATGGCAGAAATCAGATGATATCACAAACAGATTTTGAGGGTCAGCCAAGTAGCTAGACAGGATGCGCCCATAGCAGGCTTCCTTCTCAGGACTGAGAGAACCTACCAATATCGGTACTATAGTAAATTGATGTTTGTAACTAAAATTATTGAAAATTTAAATTATTATTAGATATTGTTAGAGCTATGGGACATACTCCTCCATAACTTTAGCAATATAAGGCAAATGCATCTCAATGCTATGCTCATTTTCATCTGTCCCTAAATCCATCCACTCAAATTGTCCAGTAGCAGCCAGATCACTATTAACTTAATTTAAGTGTGAGCAAAAGTATTTAAATGCAATCAAAATTTAATATTAATCTATACTTTTAGAGTCTATATGAAGGTCATACAGTGGAGTCCGATATTTTTGTGCACTTGATAAGGCACAGCCAGACAGTCTAACATGATGAGATGGTCCTAATATAAAAATTCGTCTCACAACAATGGGACTTATTTGTCTATAGGCATGCCCAGCACATGCCCCACAGTACTTGTACCCAGCATGTCTGAAACATATCTCTTCTTAGCAACAACTATCTATGTGTTATTTTGTTAGAAATAAATAATACGGGGCAATGATGGCTCTTGCAGGACCATGAATCAAATCAGCCTGATTTAACCAATAGTCCAGTTGTCTTGAGAGTTCAGGACCTATAAAACATCGAAACAAATTAGAAATTAGTTAGACAACAAAGGAGTTTCTTTGTGCTGTGCTGCTGCGTGGGTTCATTGACATGCAGCAAGCAGCACAGCGCAGCCAACAGCAGGGCAGCCAGACAATAAATTACAATTATTACGATCAGCTGATCGAACGAATTCATTTTTCATTACCTGAGTCCGAGTACCAGCTTCCAGCGTGAACTGCTCTTCGAACTGGCATTGCAACTGGATGTAGAGTATGGTGGAGTAGTAGAGTAGAAGTAAAGAAAGGGTTGCGCTAAACGGCGAATAAATTATGAATAAAAAATTGAATTCGTCCTGCGTTCGGGCTAGCTCTACCGTTGCAATTACGATGGCTGATTTTAGACTGATTCTGATTCTGATTCGACTGATTTGTCTTGCAAGACGTGAACGATATGAAACTGCAACTTTTCATTGGCGTAGAGCGCAAGTCCTGCGCATAGTCCCATAATCCTGCGCGACTTGCGCACGCCCCGACTCCTTGTACAAATAAAGCGTTTTTGTCGGAATTTGGTTACTGGCGGAAGAACGCTTGTATGACGTCATCATTTCTAATATGAATTTGGTTGGTTAATAAGACCATATTAAACGGAAAACAAGTATAAAAGTTAATTAACATGGTTAATAAGTAATTTTAAACTTATTGGTGGATGAAGTAGAAGTAGGAATTCAATCTGACTTCTTTCTTTAACACACATTCCTACAATTTTACTTCAAAGTCAAGGAATCTCTTGTTTTTTATGTGGATTGGTTTCATTCTGGTTTACATCTTCGGATTAGCCATTTTTTGTGGGAAAAAATGATTAAAATTTTGATTAAAAATAGGTCAATTGCAACTTGCAGGGCTTGCCAAAATAGTCTGAAAAAGTATTTAAATAGAAAATAGAAATAGAATTTTTTTTTGAAAGTCTATTTCAAATAGAAATTCCTAAATAGTTCTATTTTGGATATGAAAACTATTTTTAAATAAAATAGAACTATTTTGATTAATTTAAAATCTATTTAACTAAAATTGAAATAGATTATAAACTAGTTCTTATTAAATTTTGATAAACTTACAAATTTTAATTCTTTTATTTATTTTAATAAATAATAAATATTAGGCAATGCTGCTTGACAAATATTCAGTTTTTAGCCGAATCTTAAGCAGTGGTTTCGTCGCTATTTTTACGCGGTTATTCGCACGTGACTGGAACGTCTGCAACGCCAAAGCAAAACTGGCAAAACTACAGCTAAAGCTTGTGTAAA
>JARJDT010000475.1:0-68621 GCA_030264655.1 Leptusa sp. GC000079
TTATTACACTATGAAAAGCCCATCTGAAGTTAAAAATTCCATCGAAGAAAAAGTGCGGCGGCGCAGAAAAACGGCGATATCTCTGAAACTAAAAGGCCAAACTTAATTTTCACAACATATTCCGCAACTACATTAAATTTCCTATCGTTTGAGGTCAGTGTCGATTTTGGGGATGCATTATTTCACAATGAAAATCGCCTCGGAAGTTGAAAATTCCTTCGATGAAAAAGTGCGGCGTCGCAGAAAAACGGCGATATCTCTGAAACTAAAAGCCCAAACTTGATTTTCACATCACATTCTGAAACTACATTAAATTTCCCATCGTTTGAGGCTGGTCTCGGTCTTGGGGGTGCATTATTTCCCTATGAAAATCGCCGAACCCTCCATTCGTGAGGCGCGAAGCGCCGAACTCCCGGAGGGATAGACACGTTGTTCGGTCGAAAAGTTGCGGGTCGGCCCGACTCATTTTTTCTATTAATTAGGAAATAATTAGACCCACTTGTGGATAAAACGATTAATTATTTATTTAGAATTAACAGGGTGGTCGAAATTTTCCCATAATTTTATGGATTTGGAAGATTTACATGCTTTTTATTGTTTGCAACATTACAACAAACCTATCTATCTTTAGCTTTTATTATATATTAGTAGAAGTAGTATAGTGCTAGAGGTACGGTATTGTATGCAAGTTTCAAGCTTTAAGAGAATAATAATAACAAGCTTTTGAAATTTGCATTTTTCGCATGAATCCATCAAACAATTTATTATTAAAATCAGCTTTTGTTACACATTAAATATTGATTCTCTTTATAAACAAGCTTCATCACCTGTTTTTCACGATTTACTTATTCACTTAGTCCCGGCTTAGTGACTGTTCAATATTTCAATAAATCGAAATGCGAAAACAACGCACCCGGATAGCTCACGTGCATGCATTGACTAATACAAAAGAAGTGTTTTCGAGTTTAACTATTTATAGTTTATAGTGTACCGATTTTTCTTAGTAGTCAAATTGTTTCAATATGCCAGCCTAGCTAAAAATCAAAGGCATTGTAGTTGCAACTTTTTGCACTTTTTACTTTCGGTTGATGATGAATAATATTTTAACCGGGAATATTAATATATGATTGTTAAATTTACGCAGTAGCCTTTTAAGCCTGGGTGTAATTTATATTGTCAACATTATAAAACAATAGCATTGCAGAACAATCGATAAATTGCTATAAAGAACATTATGTTGCCATTTTCAATACATCAATCAATTTTCCCCTAATGTCAATTTCCACATTCACATCAAATTCCCTCTTGTTTATAGCGAGGGATACAAGTGTGTGACATTTATCTTCAACAAGTTCCAAGTGGCAATGTTTCCAACTAAGAAAGTAATCCGTAAATAAATTGATGTACGCAAATGCATTTCCAGAAAATTTATACACTCAGTATTTAGATTAAAACTTATCACAAAGGAAACATACGATAAAAAATAAAGGTAATTGAATGAAATGCCATCATGTATTCGTATACTCGTATACGAGGTAGCTGTTAGAAAATGTATCATGCCCAAGTAGAGTAGGTCGGAGCAGGAGTCGGGAAGGAAGTGATGGTAGGATGGTAGCGTTAGTAATAAAAAAGGCATTACGTTTTTACTATTTTGTGCGAGTAAATAGAGCATATATCAATGTAATTCACTTACTTACCAGTCACTATGCTAGTGCCGTGTGTAGCATGTACTGTGTATGAGGGGATATACGTACGACTTAAACATATACGACGTGAGATTCGCGTGCATGTATGTCGTGGCGGTGGTGGTGTAGACATCGAGTTTGAACGTGTGCGGCGACGTTGGCCGTGGCGGCGGCAGAGGCAGCGGCAGCGACTTGATATAGAGGGTCGAAAGTAGCAAAGAAACAGAAAGACGCATTACGTATCATCGAGTGGGTGCCATCAGTGTTTGTACATACATGCATGCACCTAACGCACGCACACATATGTGGAATGTAGCGTAGCGATATAATGGCGATACACTTGCAAGCAACACCACCAACACTAGGGAACAAATACAAATATAGTAGAGTATTGTCTAATATTTCAAATAGATCCTTTTACGAAGTCCTTTAAAACCATCGCGTCGCCCGAGACATGCAAGAGCATTGGAGTCAACTTGCGACTCTATATTTTCCATTTGTATGTCTCTAGTCCCAGCCCAACGTTTCTTCATTTCTTCTTCTATACCCCTATAGCTAGCTACACTCATGAAGTACATTCTTGATGCCTTTATGCAGTACATTCATCGTTGTAATTCCGAATTCCGATACAGACAATACCAACGTGTAGCCAGTTGGAATTCACTTTTGATTTGCTTTTCCCCGTTCACGAATGATAGTTGGATAACTAGAACTGTAACGTTATACTTATATTGCTCTTGCCTAGTAGGAATAGGAAAGAGCTATAGGAAGACAGGGAACGCACTGTTAAGGACGATTTGAACACTCAGCGTTATGAAACATTGCAAACTGTAAAGGAAACAATGGATAGAAATGTAATAAATATAAAACGTACAAATACGTCGTCGGTGTATCACACGAGCGCAAGAATCAAAGAGCTCAGCGTCTCCATTCCACGGTTTGAACCTGTTCCCTGTTTCATGGTGTTCCTGCTCCACTACTTTATGAAGTTCAGGTAACAATTCAGGGGAAATGCTTAAAGCTGATGTGTTTCTTTGTGTTTTGACTTAATAATTTTAATTGAAAGAAGTCAATCTGTACTGGCTGACATCGACTTGATATAAATAATATTCTCCAAATACAATCCAAACTCAGAATACCGAAATTTACATTGAAAGTACCGCAGTGTCACTTCCCTTAAATCGTCCTTTAAGGCATTTCATGAATTTGTCTTCCCTTTGTTATTCAAACCCGCTGCCTTACTTGCTTAACTTGTAAGTTGGGGTACATTTGGTTAAGGGATTTGTGTCTCAATAAATTGTTGCGAAAACTTAATTAGAGCAAACCAAATTGGAACAAAAATACATAAAATTTTTAAGGCACGTTAACAAAGGAATGGTTTAGGTTAAGGTGCCAAAGTATTTGAGAATTCGGTTTCACTTTAATCTCGGAAAGGTGTAAATTTCAAATTCAATTTCTTAATTAAACTTTGTCCAGATTTTAGATTCGTTGTTATATGCACTCGTAGATAATTCGATAGCTTACTAAACTGATCATGTCTCATCCTGTATAGCGCATGTATTTTTCTCAATTAGAATTACAATGTGATTGTTGTAATGTAAAGTATCAACACACATATTGAATTCTGTAGCAAGTGCAAGTGCTGGAAAGCATATAAGTTCACGTTCGCTCCAACTATCTGTTGGGTAATGGGAGTCGAGCAGCCGAGTAACGTAACAAGATAGACAAGTGTTGGAATAGTAGATAGGATAGGAAAGCTGAAAACCATAGCATGGAGAAAGGCATTTCAGCGTAATTGTGTGCGAATTCGGATTGCGCGAATCCACTCAAACTCATAGTCATGGAGCGAGGAACGAGAAATGAGGAACGCTGGTGCGCTGCTGCGTTTCGTTTGGATCTACGTCCTACGTCTATGGGTATGGATATAGGGATAGGGATAGCAAAGCCAAAGCCGGTAAAGCGTTGCATAGCATAGCATCGAACGCGTACGTGCATTAGTCGTACGAATTTACTATGTAAATTAACGCCGGCACGTCGCCTAATCACGACCGGTACACGCGTCGCTACATGCTCGCACTGTCGCTACGTTTGCGATGCCGATGCCTGTGTGACGAGAGGCGAGGGCGAGCGGTGGCGGTGCCGATGGCGGCTACGGCTGCGGCTGCGGCGGTGGCTGAAGAGACAGAGCGGTTCCGTCAACACATTCAGCATGCCCATGCACCCACATTCGCATTTAGCCCGCATCTCGTTCAGATCGCCCGACGACTGTCTGGTAATAAGGTTATATTGTTGTACTCGGGTTTCCGCACGCCAATGACTTGAATATCAGATACCTGACTAAATGAATCTTGAATTCTTCCTACACTATGTACTAACTTCCGATCCTAATTTCCAATTTGTTTTCATTTGATATGCGATTATAATATTATAAACACCTGCAATTCTTCAATTACAAATTTAAATTCAAAATTTAAATTGGAAAATTTTGAGTTGAATGTTGGACCACCGTCGAAATTGATCCTGGCACACGCTGTATGCCTTGTACGTATATAGAAATGTTGCACATCTAGAAGCATGTTACGAACACTAATTCAATCCGAACAGTTTCATTTGCGTTCCACCGGTAGCGACTGATAATTAGAGTTACACCTCGACCTCATTCATTCGAAACGGTTCGTACATGTTGCGAGGAGGACACGTTTGTTTCTATGCAGGAGTTCGATCCTGCTCTTGCCTACGATTATTTGCTACTCAATTCGCTCGGTTTTCCTGGAATAGCAAAGCGTCTATCAACGAGTTGCAAGGGGAAAACTGGGCCTGTCTATAAAGTTCGAAACTCGAACCGCCGAGTATTGCATAATGATCAATCATGTAATAATGCACTTACATCTTTCACGAACTATCGAACAGGTGTATGAGCTTCACCTAATCCAATAGTCGGAATAAAACAAAGTGCAACCGCATACATAAGCATTTGCCTTTTGTCTTCTTGACACAACTGCGGCTGCTGGCAGCCTGCAACCGAAACTGCAGTCAGAAATTATCAAACCGAACCGAAGAAAATTTATATGCAGATTGTGGAGTAACAGAAGAACACATTACGTTGCCTAAAAGGATAAAGTTTGTATACAGACATAGAAGAATCTATTTCGTAACATATAATAAACGGAAAAGTTGAGATTTTCCTCGCTTTTCGTCTAGATTTTCTTTCGCTGTTGATTTATTATTGAATTGTAGTCCGATATGTTTCGTCAATGAAGCAATATTTATGAAGATAATAACGTCGAATCGATAAATCCATTTAATGAGGGTATAATTTGTGGGCCAAGTCCGATATCTTCATTAAGATGATTCGATTTCGTCGTAGGATCGATCGAAAATTTCATTCGTTCGTTTCGAAGCCTCGCGTTTTCTTGCAAACTGCACAGCATGAGGCTATTCGTTTTTATTATTCTCTCTTATATTATGGTTTAGCCATCGCCTGCTTATGGCATTGTGAGGGGCACACACCACACACCACCGATGAACGGTGGAGCATGGAAAAACCCACCAACACATAGTCACATACGCGATGAACGTAAACCCGAATCTAACATTGGAGAAACAGAAACGTGGAATAATCGTCGATATCAATAACCCGAAAGCAATCTACGAATTACCGAAAACAACGTAATAATCATTTATCAATTTCGAATATAATTCGATTACGTTACGTTACGTTCACTCGTTCGCGGTAATTTAACAACAAACGAAACGATACCGAAACAAACTAAATATAACCGCAATAAACAAGGAAATAATCGTGAAATCATAAAAGTTCCGATAGGAAACATGTTTTTTGTTCGATATAAATTGGGCACTAATTTTTAATTAAAACTCTAGTCTGAAACAACCTAAGTAAAGTTTACCAAAATAGATTCGGTTAATTAGAGGGTTAACCACATTTCCTGCGTTATGACTTTATGGCCATACACTTTGTCTTCACGCATTGATTGCAATCAAATTCCACAGGTTACTATCCTATCTAAAGGAGCAATAGAGGATTGGCAGATCAGGTTCAGATTTTTGTATTAGGACGCTTTCGAAAGTCTGCGCAATATTCAGCAAAAACCCAAAATTAGACTGACATTTCGTCGGATAAGGGTCGCCGCCATTGCCAGAAAGTAATCATATAGCTTTCCAACATCCTGCGCTAAAAGTCGCATTCAATACTTTCATCTCGTACATACATACATATGTAGATAGTTTAACTGTATAGCGGTAGAAACAAAAGGGTGATACATGTATAACTAATAGAGAGAACTTGAATATAAACTTTATGCAAACGTATCGTGAGTATTGCGAGCTTTTCGAGGTTGCATGCAGTACGCGGAGTGGCAGTGGAGTAAGAGTACGCCTAGCTATGGTTTTACGAGCGCGCGAACGTGTTGTACTCAAATTTGTGTATCATATGCAATATGTAAGTGTAAGCATGTTGAAGACAAAACTACACAATTGGAATAGCGACGGTCGGCGCGTCGCCGGTGTAACGCTCCTAATACTGGAATAGTCCTTTCGCATCAGCAGAGAGTCCTCGTAACATGAACATGAACGCATATTGGTAAAAATGTAAAAGCTCGGTGCTCGGCAGGCTTTTTGCGGACGGCGGGAATGCGGGACGGGACGGCATTTTCACCGCCATACGCCACACGGGCACGGGTAATGCCGACGCCGACTTCAACAGGAATTGCGTTGCATATATGTGTGCTGTTCGTTCATTTTAAATATTGCACCAAGTTGAAGCAAGTGAAACTTGTTATTCTGTGTGCATTCGCAGTTCCGGTTGGCATTTCTGAATATAAATCATTTATGCACTCGCTAGTTTGGTGCACGTGTCGCATGATTCACATGATTATTTCAATGTCTTGTAGTGTTGTGTGTATGCTACATGCTACATACGACAAAAATTAATTTGCTTATTTCATGTTGCCACATCCACACTTTTTATTCTTGCCTCCCGTTAAGACATGAAGGAGCATTTAACATTCTAATTTAAGAATTCCTCTTGGTAATAACCCAAAGAAGGTCGCCACGTGTAGGTGATTCGCCAATTAGGAAACACCTTGTATTTGTACCTCTTTAGAATTCATTCGTTAATAAGTTTTTGTAATTAGTAAAAGTTTCAATTTTTTATAATTATTTCGTACGCAACCGCGAAGTAAGTAAAAGTTTTGAAAAGTTTGCGCATAAGTATCACCATGAAGCGAAAACACAATATTTTCTATGAAAATTTGCAATGGTTATGGAAATTTGTATAAACTATGCAAATTATGATTAAATATACCTGTAAATAAAGCAAAAACCAGTGACTTTCAAGCAGGCAAACTCTTCACTTCAAGTGCACCCGGAAAACTGATGAAAAACTAACGAAAACTCCAAAAGAAGCAAATAAGTTGTTAGAACTAGAAAAGGTGTGTTGGAAGAAGACAATGAATGAATGAAGCCGAAGCGGATGAAGCGCACAAGAAACTAACTGAAGGACAGCACACGAAATGAAGCAGAAGCAGCGCTTGAGCAGCGCATAACAGGGCAGTGGAAGGAGATGCAGCGAGGAAAATTCAGATAGAGAAAAATGACAAGAAGTAATTTAAGCTCGTGACGCTTAACGTTGGGTGTGTTGGGAGCGTTGGAACGTTTCGTCGGCGTTATTTCATCGCGCGAATGAATAATTGCTTTCTCCAACTTTAATTGAAATCATTTCGTTTTTGTTCGCGCTTCGAAATTCCCGCCCGCCGTTCGGTTTTTGCTTATTAATCTTTCCTACTTTAATAAGCTCTTCATTTTACTTTACTTCTTCAACTTTTTCATTTTTCTCGCTCAGCTATTTCGCGCAATGGCGTGCGCTTTTCGCTTTTCTTCCTCTTTCCTTTCTTCATTCTATACCATTTCATTATTTTATTCCATCTACATCTACTATAGCATCTGCATCAGCATCAGCATCCACTAGCTAATATCGTTTTGCTTTCAACTTTTTTCTTTCGTCGACTTTTATCTTGTTCAATATATCAATATAATATAATTTCAGCTAATTAATAACGGGCGAAATGAATTGATGAAAGATCTGACTGAATTAATTTTAAGTTTCGGACGCGATTGATTTTGATCACGAAACTCTGCCGTCCCTACCGCACTGCTATCGTCTGACGTCGTTGTCCCTTGGCATGTAGGATTTGCTTTTTCATTCTTTCAATCATCTAAATTGATCGCCATTACAATCGCACCAGCACCACATGCCTAGTTGTACGCGGGGGAATTACTGAATCGACAGTTACTCATGCTTCATATTTACTGCCTGCTTTTAATATTTACTTACTGGTTACAGTGGTTTCCTTGAAGCATCATAGAAAATATATGAAAATTATCAAGCGACTATGTGTGGTTATGGGAAAAATAATTTTATTAAAAGCATATTTCCCTACTGTCGATTCGATTTTATCAATTTCATTATGTTGCCGGTTTTAATACACCCGTGGCAGCGATTGTGTATAGTCGCATAGTGTTGCGGTAGTAGTGTACTGTTGGTGGAGGCGGCGGTGGAGGTGCTCGTGTACGCAGTATACATATAAGGGCGTCTAGTTGAGTAGAAAAATGACGAAAATTAAATTGAATGCGAACGCCACGTGAAAAGCCTACCGTTGATCGAAATAGTGCGAAAAACGGCTTCACGCATTCGCTTTGATTAAATTTTGATGTACCTACCAACGCATCTATTTGCCTACAGGCTTTTCGTTCTATTTGTTACTCATAATCATTACATAGTCATAGTAGAACACTAGAACGCAGCAAAGAATGATGAATATAGATGTAGGGTATAGTTACATGCTCTTTTAACATCCATGTAAAATAACAAATCGTCAAAAATGAGTTTTCTAAAAGTAAAAATCTGAAATGTTTAATTTTTCGGCAAAGAAAGCAAAATGTTTTGCCCTCATCATTATAATTTAATTGTAAACAACATTTGTGTATCTTTGATGTTCCATATAGTGCTCGTATATAATTTGTAACGTAATATTTTACTCTATTTACGTAAATTTTTCGCATTTCTTGTTCTTTTTCGTTGCTGGCGATGCTGCTGCGGTTTGTAATTTCAAACGCGCTGCACTTAATTGCACCGAAAACATGGGTGGAACGTGACATGATACCTGAGTGAAATTTAATTGCAATATGATACTCTTGACTACTCCAGTAAACGTTGTGCCGAATTATCGTGCAAAGAAACTTCCATACACATTCGTCTACTCCAGAAATACCTACGTGTACATACGTTATTTTTCCCTTTCGCGCGCACATTCAATTACTCCAGTTTACTATGTTTGCCGAACCCAAAATCGTCGGAAACTGAATATTCATATAAAGTCACGAATATGTACGTTATTTGAACTGTACACAAATAGAGAGTGCAAGTACTTAACTTGTGATTATATTGAATATTCGTAATTGGTCTTCGTGAAATTGCACATTTCATATTTCACCATTTGCGTTTGCCTTGCATTTACCTACATTTTACGTTCAATTCTTTCAACTTTTTCACTTTTAATTTGCCGCTACTGCTCTGATGCGATCAATATGGTGTTATAATCGTGTCGAAGCATTAATCTGCTTGGTAATACTCGCTAATTATTTTCCTTTATGCGTCACTTATTGCAATTTCCCCAATGCTCTCTTGAGCTATTGAGCAGGGAAATTCATAGTTGTACGGAATGATTACTCTGAATTCACAATTCTCATATTTTTACCCTTGATCCTTAATCTTTAATGTTGAGTTTCTGTAATAGGGTTAGACATTATTAAATACTATACAAGAACAAGAATGGCAAGGGGAGATAATCAAATATTTTGAAAGAATTTTAATATTTAGTATACTTTAGCTTTTTTATTGCCACATAAAACAACAAAAAGTGCATAGAATGTTAAAAAAGGGTGTAGATTTCCCAACTATCACTTGATTAGTAGCCCAAAAGCATGAGCAAGGACTGGCAAAACCTGTAAAACAGAAATTTGAATATACATCTGATTAAAGTAAATATTGTAAGTACTATTGCCATTACCGTAGTAGCAAGAGATTATTTCAAAGCTTGCAATCTACATTCCTATCTTATTTAATGTTACCATATTAAGGAAACTACTATATTGGGTGTTTAAAACATGCAAGTAATCAAAAAAATTGAAGAAAAATACAAAATTAATTAAAGGATAGTCATTATATCTGTAGTGCAATTTATATTTTCACAAACATTCACATTTTTCATAATTATTAATTAGTGCATTTTTTAATTACAGGTATAATTAGACGCTGCTTCGAGGTCGGCTGAGTACAATTTTTTATTACATCCGGGGCGCGGTTGGGGTGGCTTTCAACTTTCGCCTACAAAGCCAAAAACAAGTCAAATGACAACAGCACTTGTAAGTGTACATAAATATTGACGGAAACAGGATTAGATTTCAATTTTAATTAGCGTTGAATAAGCAGACTTATTGATTATATTGTCATTATATCGATGTGATTAACTAATGTCTCGTCAATTTTTATTTGCTTTTTGCTGATACGCTGATAGTTACAATTCTGCAACTTTAATGGAGATGGGTTGGTTGGATGGTTGATATTTGTGTGTGCATTGACTTTTGTTGCTTTTTTCATCGCGATATACAATTCAAAATCGATCAGCAGCAGTCTAACATATTGCAGTACGAATTGATTTTGTCGGCAGACGACGGTGAGGCCGGAACGTTTAGACTTGTTGCTTCATTATTTCAGTTCTTTTTTATAGGTTTTTTGTTGACCGACGCCGATTGATTGATTTTGTCATGTGTTTATTTTCTTTGTCGTTGTCGATGTTGTGTACATTTAATCTGTATTTATATTCCCATCTGCATTTATTGATTTCGTCGTTGCAATCGCGTTCGCGATTCTCATCCTCATCCGTTTTCCTGCTTACACATCTCCACACATACAACCACATTATATAATGTTTCTGTTTGGTTGAATCCGTGTCTATAATGCACATATGTGCCGAATGTAATATCGAGCCAGTGAACGCCACCAGAGCAATATCGAATATTTGTATATGTAGTTTAAGTATATCGGCATTATCTGCACCAGGACCAGGGATGCTAGTTGTATCCGTGTCACTATAGCGATTCGAATAGGGGATGGCAAACACCTCCGCGATAGATAATTTGCACGTTCAAGTATCAGCTTATGTATTCGCCGAACAGCATACGAAATAGTTAGCTGATGCGAAATATTCGAATACAAATAGAAATTTATTGCGTTCAACTTTGAATGCTTTATGTTAGTTGCGACCGGAAAATCGTTCGACGTCGAAATGCTAATCGGTTTGACATTTAATTAGCGTCGCAATTAGCGCAACTAGGCCGCCGCTGCCGCTGCCGCGCTTCGCGATACACATCCGAATGAAGAAACATTGCGAGTTGGAGTTGGGGACGCCGCGAAATACGACTCCTGCTTCAGCTTGCTGCTTGTTGTATAACCTTAGCAAATTCTCTAGCTCAGAAGTAGATCAGCGCAATGAAGTAACGCGAAGCAAGCAAGCAAGCAAGCAACGAAGGAAGCATTTCAAAATTAAGGAAACTAATGTTATAGACGTTCGGCTCAGGCATGGGGCATGGGGCATGGGCCTTGCTGGTATATTATAGTATCGTATTGCAAAAGCCGAGTTATTCCAACACCCCGTCGTTCAACGTTCAACCCATCGATTTACCCATTGCTGTGCTGTATGTTAGCAGTCAGCACGAGAACGCGAATTACAAAATTACGAAACGATCGGACGTAAAAGTGCCATAGCAGTTTAGTTTAGCGAGTTCTCGGTACGAACTGTGCGCGTTTCCTTATTTATTAGTGCCTGGCATCGAATTGCACTAAGTGCAAACACAACTTCGCGAAAGCGCTTCCGTTTTCGGCGACCGCAAAATAGCAAAAATTGATTTGGTTATTTGACGAACTTCTACTCGACGGCATGAATTCCGAATATGAATATTCAATTACGATTGTTCTAATTTTGAAAAGTTGCTTTCAATTACTGCGACGTTCTGCCCGCACGACATCTTTTGCAATGGCAAATGACATTAAAGATATTTTTATAGAATTTAGGTACTGGAAAAGCTGAGTTTTGAAATTTTCAAACACAGCCATCGGACTTCGCCCGAGCCTGTACCTTTCAACAAACTACTTCATACTTTCCTGCCAACAACCTGCCGTAAACATATTTTTATAGAAATCGCTAGAAAAGCTCATTTTTCCAATTTTGAAACTCAGCCATCGGACTTCGCCCGAGCCTGTAGTTTTTAACAAACAACTTCATACGTATATGTGCCAACAACATGCTGATATTATCAAAAAACTCACAGCTTAATCCAACAACTATTTATTTCTGATATTTTTGCAACAGCCATACTCAATTTACTCTGTTATTGCTTACATTGTACACACTATTAGGTTTAGATACATCGAAATATTTATTTTTCGTTCATTTATAGTTAAAGAACGTTCCGGAGTATAGATTCGCATTAAAGGATTATTTTGTAATTGAGTCGCAGGGCAATGCTGAATTTAGTTCATACAATGTCGCGCATAGCCAAACTTGCAGAGTATTTAAGTTCATTCGTTTCCAATTCGAGTTGCATGTTGCATTCTGCATCCAACGCGTCCGCACGTGTATTAAAACTACTTACAATACAAGTACAAGTTGTCTCTTCGTCTATAAAGCGCAGCAGCTCGACTGCTCGACTCTAGAACATCTAGACTATGTGCCGCGCTGCAAGGATTTAATTAAAAATTTAATAAATAGTTAAACAGTTAGTATCAAAGCTCCGGACGACAGTCTTGTGCCTTATGCCGTATGCGGATACGGCTCCTAACGCGTCCGTAGGGCTCCTTGTGGATGCGCCGGGCAATACGCTATATACTTGCGAGCGGCACAGATGTTGGCGACGACCGTCGACGACGATGTCAGTCGTGAATGCCTTTTACCGGTTTGCCTAAACCTGAAGGCCAGTTGGCGTTCTTCCGGCTTTGATCTGCTCGCTTGCATTGTCATGCCATTGGGCGCACGCGCGCCTAAAGGCGATATAAAACATTCGCAAGAGTTTGAGACACTCGGCGAACAACTAAGTGCTGATAGAGACTAATTAATTTAAACACGGTCGGAGCTTTCTGACGTCCATCGTCCGTCGTATTTTCAACTGTCGCTCGTAGTTTCTTTTTTACATTTTACAGTATACAATTTTAGTAGCACAAGGCACGACTAGGAAGTTACAACCGATCGTAAAACTGGCGCAACGTACGCTTCCTCTAATTCCAGTACTACTCACTTAAAATTCGAAAAAGCAAATTGAAAAAATAGATATTTATTATGTGCGCATTTATTAACAACTTGAAACAACTCTTAACTGCATTTGGCACATGTGTTTCTTGTTTGAACTGCTTAATTAATTAAGAGCACTTCCATAAAATGTAAAAATTTCGAGCAATGTTCGTAAACATTGAAAATGAGTTAGGAAATCAACCATAAACATATACGTCTAGGGTACTCCATGTAATTTCATTTTCTTGGCGAGAAATCGCTTAAGGTCCTCAGCCATCCTGTGGAGTATTTCATACGTGCCGGCGGCTCGTTAATTTCTCCCTTTTTATTGTATTTTATTTTTTCATTGCTCTTAATGTGGATGTTATAGTATATGTAGATATGAGAGGAACGTTAAAGGGAGAACTATGTTTGCAAGCATAATTAAAACTCGATGAATAAATGCTCAATCGCATGCCGACAGGTCACAAGCGAATGCAACGTGCGTTCGTTCGTTCGCTCGTTCGTTGGATATAGTGGGTCGTTTCGTTATGCCGGCGACTTGTGTGTTTACGGCTTCATTGCACTGGCAGAAGAAAAAACTAGTCGAGCAGTTTCAGCTATCCATGCTTCCATTCTACATAGTGGTAAATGGTTGAAAGGGTGAAAAAATGTCCTCGTTAACTAGTGGGTTGGTTTCGTTAAACCTTAAGCGTCTTGTTAGCGAATTCGTGGCATGCCGATATGGCATTACCGATGGACTGCTCAGGCTGCAAACCAACAAATATATGCATAAAGCATAGCAAAAAAGCAAACTTAAAAACTACAACTACTGAAAGAACAAAAAACGAAATGAGGCGAGCTAGAAAAGTTTGATAAGGACGTAAACCGAATTGCAAATAATCATGACTTTTATTTAATTTCCATCATTCTTCGACTCACGTGTTCTTTCATTTCATTTTTTATGGTAAATTGCTTTTTCCTTTCGGTTTGATTCGGTAGAAATCACAAATATTTATGCCTTCTATTTTCGTGCTAATATTTTTTTATTAAAACTATATAAACTCGATTGTGACTGTTCATTACTTTCGGTTGGGATTGGGAGTTGTTGACGTTTGCAACCGAAAAATCGACAAGGTTGCTAACAGCCGAAAATCACTCAACGCATGCGATCGCCCTTAAATTATGAATTATTATCATTAATGTAAACGAGCACGAGTTTCATTCGGTTTACCAAAATTATTCTAATCTACGCCATCGTTTCGCAGGTAACCATGCCCAGAACCCACCCAAGTCAAGTAAAGCAAGCCAAGCAAAAATTCAAACAAACGCTAACGTTTCCACACGTCTCGGCACACACACATTTTAATTTTCATATACGAAATTACTCCCGCTGGAATAAACAACTCCAGCCCGAGAGTAATATATGTGTGGCTGTGTGTTATGCGAACCACCCTTTTAGTTTACATACAGAAATATAGCTACAAAAAAATCAACATCTCATATTCTGAAATGTAATAGCATTTAAGCATTTTATGGGCGAGCATTGAATGGGAAAGGCAAAACGACAATTTAGATATGCAACGATTGATAATTACAATGTAAGTGAAATAAATCAAGCGAGTTGGTATTTTTCGACGTCGTCGTCTACTCCGTCGCATAAGCCATAGCCAACGCAAATGCGTAACATTGAAATGGGAGTGGGCAATGTCGCTGAAAAAGTTAGCTACTCATGAACTAACAAATACCTCGGAAAAAAAGACTGGCTGTAGCAAGAACGACAACCACACCAAACCGAAGAACGAAGGCAACGAAAGCGCTCGACGACACGAGCTTTCTGCGACACGATGGCGTTTAATCATCGAATGTCGCGTGCGTCGCGTATATTTTCCTTAAACATATACTTTTTACTCTCTCTCTTGTTCGAGTAATGCATGAAGAGAAAAAAGAGCCCAAAAGAAATATGTGTTAAACATCAACACAGCATTTATCGTTCCCCTCGTTATTTTCCTTTCAGTTGACGACATTCTTTAGACTTTCGCTTGAGCACTTTGACTTGAGACTTTCAACATTACACCACCATACCACATTTGTTGGTGGATGGTATACGGTGGTGACTTGGATAGTGGCCTTTTGGTTTGAGCCGTTTCAGGTTTCCATTCGGCAGTCGCAACATTAGGTACATCTAATATCCACCGGTTATAATAAATTATATTTCTTGATTCCTTCTTTGCTTTTTGCCTTTTTCCCATCTTTTTTTAATCGCGTCCGAAGATTGTTACGTTGCGAGTGACTGGGTTTTTCTTGCGGAGTTTCTCAGTTAGTAACGAAAGCAAACCAGTAAAAAATGCGCCTTACGTGAGCTGCCTTCTTGGCGAGGCAAGCGTGGCAAGCTGGCAAGTGTTTTCATGTAGGTACTTACACAATGTATGTTTGAAGTACGAGTTGCATGACTCGTTGGTTGGCATGTTTGGGACTGAGTTGTCGATTGAGTCGCCCCCAGCCCCTGACCTCAGCCCCCAGCCCAAGTTAAAGGACGCTTCGTGTGTGGATATATTATGAAAACTTTCGAGATGCGAATGTATCGATAGCTACTGCCCCTGTTAGTGTATGAGAGTTCATATTTATTCATATTAATATTTATTCACGAAACGAAACGCTGATACTCGAGATTGTAATTCAAACAGGGTTTTGCGGTTATATTTGCTTACCTAGTCAAAGAAGAAAAATAATAGCAGATACACTTCCTATTTGCCCAAGAACTTCATTTATTATTTAACTAAACAATTATGTATGTGAAATGAATTGGCTATAAATGCGGAGCAATTAGCCTAGTTTAAATGCATTCTGCCGCATATACGTACATAAAATGTACGCATTCGCGATTTACATTTGAATTAAACTCGGTTGGCAACGATTAAATTTACAATAACTTGTTAAATTTTTTCACTACAATCAAAAATGCGTTTGCACTTGCATTTGCATATTTACAATTTAGTACACTCAATTGAAGCTCGAAAATGTCAATTTGCCAATATTGTGTTGGATTTATTTGCGCTGCTTGCTGTCGCATTTGTATTTTTATTTTTCTCTAAATGCGACGCTTTAATATTGCATCATTATTCAATTGTCATACAAAACGAAAGATATATTGAACGCGAATAGCACTGAAAATGAAAAGCAAAAACGGAAAACAAACAAAACGTAAACATTTACCTAGTCTACGTGTATTTATTACACGTTTCGACGCCCCCAGAAGTCCGAACATGTCCAAACGTCCGAAACGTCCAAAAAAGGGAGCTGTGTGGAGTGCAGAGCAAAGTCGGCATTCGGCATTCGCGATAGCTCAATATTATTCGGTTATGCGAGCTGACAAAAGGTTTGAAAGCGTGCACACGACGACCGACACTAACCAATTCGTATACAGATCGTACTCTCATATTCGTAGGATCGTAGGTGAATAGGTTGCGACCTGCACGACCAAACCAAACGCCGTTAGACAGCCCCTAAAAAACGGAGAGAGGACGAAAAACTCCACTCTTTCGAATAAAACGCATTATGCCCATTAAACCAACACACTATCGGATGTATGCGAACGTGAGCTGAAATTCTATACCAGCTATAAATATGATTGATCGTCTCAGACAAGTCGCGCGGATTTTTTCGTTTCCGTTCATATTTTTGATATTTTTGCTTTTGGCCTCGCGTTTGGCCTTTTCTTTTATTTTATTTTATTTTTAAGCTTCACCATCCTTAGTCAAGCCAGCTACAATGTTAGGACACACAATGGAAGAGGTGTGCGGCGTACGTACATTTGGCTACATTTCAATTATTATTCAAATTTATGTATAAATATATCATAGCATTTTTTCACCGGCGCAATGCGACACCGCAAGCACAAACAATAACAATTTTCACTATATTATGTAGGTACTAACGTAACAACTACCCATTAGGAAATACCTTCTTTTTCCCACATATATAACACAATTACTATGATTAGGAAAATGCTAGGGAAAGTCACATGCATGTGCGACATGCGTACTTGCTAAATGTTGCCGGAACGTATGCTGTTGTTCTCGATTTCAATTCCTTACGCATCTCGCTTTTTTCGGGTAATATAAATAGGGCTTATAGGTGAAATGAGAGATTTTATTGACATAGGTACATATATGTAGGTAATAAAAAGCAATTTGGCCCATTACTCATGGGCGCACTACTCATACGACTTGAATTCGTTTATTCGTTTATATATCGTTTAAATGTTGATTTAAGAGTCGTTTTATAGGTCGACCATTAAGTTTTATTCACTTGTTGGACGCAAATTTTATTCGAACGCATTAAATTAAACGCGTAATTACCGAATTTTATCGTCTGAAGTTTACGTTTACGTCGATTTAATTGTCGAATGCGTTTCCCATTGTTATTAAATATAACTAAACTAACATTATGCTTGTATCATCTCCTCACCCAACTACCCATCCTGTAACGAGTAACCAGTAACCCGTGACGTAACGACGTTACTTATTATAATCGTGTAACAAATAATGTGCAATGTTCTAATTGCTTTATAAATTAAAGTAAAGAACAACTGAGGTTGCTGCGGCTTCGCCTTCTAGCGAGTAGAATAGATTGGCGGATGTGAAGTTGAGGAAAATTTGCATGAAAGCCGCAAAGCTGCAAATCTTGATTGAAATGTGGCATTTATTGAAAATTAACTTAAAACTTTCGCTTTCCTTTTAATGCGCTTGTCTTCTTGTCTACTTTGTGTACGACTAGCAAGTACTATTCAATTAAGTTTTCATTCTAATATTGAATTTCGTTTGAAACGATTACACGACTGAATTATTACATTCAGACTCTATACGGCAATAAAACTTAACCGCAGGAAGCCGACGAGTAACGTAATTAAATTTGTTTCGAGTCTCTCTAGTTCGGTCTTCGTTTCGGAGGAAAATTTTCCCTACTCGGGCATGAAATCAAAACTCGTATGTCGCATCTCTTATGTTGGCACGACTTTAGCTTTGGCTTAGCCTAACTTTGCTTGAACTGACTTGACTTGACTAGGTTTGTGTTCGCTTCATACTTTTTGGTTTCTTGTGAACCCGGCGCCTTCACACTGGCTCTAGTTTACGAAGCGAGACACGGGCATAGGGACGGTAGGGATGCAGGGCTGCAGGGTACCTCATCGAGGAAGCTGAAGAAGAAGACGAAAACTCAACAGACGTTAAGATGTTCGTGTATAGTTAGATTCGTATAACTCCCAGCCCAACCAAACTCCCGTGCACAACGTAACTTATTTGCGTTTTCAAAGAAGACCGCAAGCAAGTACAGAAACCAACCGGCAACCGGCGAATTTATAATGCACACATAGTCAGAGTGAAAATTTTCGAAAGAAAAGGTTTCCCTTCCATCTTATCCCATTCCATCGTACGTGTACGTGTGCCTCTTTAGCCACGTAGAGTAAGTAAAGTACACGTAGCAAGCAGCAAGCAAAAGCACAAGCAGACAGGTGAGGAGGTGAGGTGAACTTACCGAAAAACAAGAAGCAAGCAAGTTGCATGTTCGGATGATGACGGTGGATGGCGGTTTTTATTGACTGAAAAGTTACGTTTCGTGCACGGGCATTTCGAAGGCCCCGAAGTGCGCAAGAAGAAAGTTGCGGTCGAGCGTGTGGTCGGACGTTAGGGCTAGGGCAAGCGCGGGGGGCGGCGGTGGCGGCATGATGCTTAACGCAACAGCGTCGTGCCAACCTCGGCAACGGCGGCAAGGTAGAAAGTTTCTCCAAAAGGAGGGTTTAACTTCGGTGGGAAAATCACGGTTGTTTGTAGTTCTTGCTCTGCAGTCTGCAGTTACTCTACAAACTGTACTAACGGGACGAACCCACACGATGCCACCGTGTGCTATTGCTATTGCTATTGCGATGTACCAGCAACCAACGTGCGAGATAGTCGGGAAGTAGTTCTGAAAGGAAATTGCAAGTTAAGGGAAGTTAAGTCTTTCATCTTGTTTCGTCCCGGAACGAGTCTTAACGACTTTCGATGTCCTATGTTGGTGGTTCGCGCTTTAGTTTCCTCGATATTGACATTCATTGGATGCATCTCCAAACTACTTCCGGCTATTGAAACAATTTGCAAATGATCACAAGAGAAGCAATAATCCTGGCAAATAATGAAGAGGTAAAATCGTGTATAAAGTCCTGAAGGACCTGCGTATGCCCCCTACTAGACTTGGTAGAAACTAAGCATTATTCTAGCAGCGTTCTCCTGTTCAAAATCCTTTTGCAGAACATCGATAATTTCCACCCTCCTACGTTCCATTCAAAACCGACGTTCCTGAACTAGGACTAAACTACCCTTATTCTATTGTGAGCATTGCATGAAAGATGGCGCCCCAGTACTATTTGGCGTTATTTTCATTTAAATACAAAAATTACCTTATCAACAACATGATTTTCCTTATTAAAGCAGTCACTTAATTTATCATGTTTATTATCAACAAAAAATTAATTAAAAATGTTTCGCAATTAAACATTGCTGTGTGGTTTTGATAGAACATAATTCTTGTTCAGTTAATTCGCTTAATTGCTTTGTTAGTTCAAGGACGAACCTAAACAAATACCGTGAGCATTTAATTAAACTCAGTTCTTTGGCAAATTTCGTTTTATCTTATTATTTTTTATTTTTTTATTTAAATAACTTTGCCTCACATTTTACTTTTTGAAACAATTTACCAAAGTTATAAAATATAAAAAAAGCACCGGCAAGCAAACGCTTGTTAGGTCTTATATTGAGTTGTTTATACGTCAGTAATTTCTATTTATTTTTATATTCAACATCAAAATAAGCTATCGTTTTTACGGCGTAGTTATGTTTAAGTATTTATTTTATATTCTCAATTTTCCACCTACATAGATAGCTATCTCACCAAAGAAACTTGAAGGCATAAGAGAATGATTAGAAAATGCAGTAAATGTTCTTTTAGGCAAAGCTTGGGGCTTGGGAATTCCTGTATATATACGATAATCAGTTTTTTTAAATATAAATTTAACTTATCATTATTTTGCCTGTGAGTTTTCTTGCTTTATTTTGTGCTGCCATAAGGTATACAAATACTTATATGTCTCTGCGCAAATCCGTAATAATCATAAAACATTACGCTGCAAAATGAAGGAGACAGCTCCTTAAATTGTGAAAATATCCACAGTCCCCTAAAATTGTAGCACGAACATTTATGATTTTGTGAATATGCATGTTCTTTTCTTATTTTTTCAAAATTATTATTTTTCTTAAATATTTATGTAAAGTACTGAAGTTATATTTTATATCTATAGGTATGTCTTCCGGTTTTCTTTTTGCTTTCCGATGTATTTCTTTCTTGGTGATAGCTTTCTGGCATACATCTTTAAAATAAAAGTATAGCTACATAAAGTATGTATAGATATTCAAAGAACACATACTTACCTTCCAAAAAGAATGAAATTCTCCTTGTAGGCGACGCTTCAAAATGTGTGGGTATAGAATTTAAATACAGGGTGTTTCAAAATGGTTCAGTACATTTCAATTTCCACCGTTTTAAAAAATTCCACCGCATGTTAAAATGGTCTGAGCACCACAACTGATTATTTGATGTAAGACAGGTGAAGCCAGGGCGTCAAATTCAAACCTACTCAATCTGTTTGAAACACGTAGTATTTGTAGAGTACAGATATGTGGTTTCTATTCCCGGATAAAACAAATCCGTATTGCCGATCTTGGCGTCATAAATCAATCTCTGAACATGTACAAACTTTGAACTTATGAAGATGTGAAAATTATCTGCCGTGTTGTTTTTTCCGTCTTCCTTTTTCATACATTTTCGGAGCTTGCTCCTAATCCTTGTTTCACGTGAGTCATATAAGACGGATTTTAACTGCGTGCGCGTCCAACTTTGAACGAGATAAAAATATCAAAAATCATACCGAGTGAAACACAAACTGGATGAAACAGAAAATAGTTAAAGGTACAATTTGCAACAATGCAAGTTTAAATGAGGCTTATGAATATCTTTCATTGCCGGTTAAGAATTAGGTTTTACTAGTTTTAAATGGACAATAAAACGTTTAATAACTACTGAAATGAAACATAAGAAACGGAGAGAAATAGTAAAAACGTAAATGGCAGGAGTAACGTACGTGCATGCCTTTCGAGAAGTGTAGCGAGTATGTAGTGCTGCTGTGGGCTGTGGGGGTTGATAGCGAAACGGGCAACGCGTCCGCTGGTAATAATTTCCGTTCGCGTTTAGCACCCGAATTTAACGGAATGTTCTTCATTAGAGCCTCTTCACCATTGGGCTCGACGTAATAAAACAAGCGGCTACGGCACAAGCTTTGCCGAAGCAAGGCAAAGGCTCAGCAAAACGGCAACGAGCGTGCGAGCGGTGCGAGCGAAATCCGCAGTTTCGTGAGTGCATCACGTGGCACGAAGCAGCAAGCAGCGCATCCCCGGAGTGTTCGCAACCCTTGCGTAAATCAACCTCGAATACCGTCTTTGACCGTACTCGTCCCGTCCCAAACAATCCCGTAGGTGCCTA
This sequence comes from Leptusa sp. GC000079, assembly GCA_030264655.1. Classification (NCBI taxonomy): domain Eukaryota; kingdom Metazoa; phylum Arthropoda; class Insecta; order Coleoptera; family Staphylinidae; genus Leptusa; species Leptusa sp. GC000079. The sequence goes on from JARJDT010000475.1 coordinate 21,599, forward strand.
CATTTGAAAACCTCTACAATTTCACATGCCATTTAGCAGGCCTCGTTTTCATTTTTGTTTCTATTTTCTTGTGGCTTACTGATTCTTGATTTGTGTTCGTGTGCGACCAGCGTCCACCGATCGCTTATCGTTACTCGTTACGCGTCCAATAATTAAACCGCCGCAGCACAACGGGTAACAACAAAGCCCACACTGAGAGCGCGCGTAATTTACGATCAACTCCAAACTATTTAAAAGCAATTATAAAATAAAAGCAGCACTAAATGCATGCATAAATAATATCAAGGAGATATGTGAGCCAAAGGTTGCTCACAATGATACAAGCCAACCGCTAATGAACTAAACAAGCGAAACGACGGCGGATGGGTCAACGAATTACCAGCTATTGCTATAGTAAGAATTAGGTTTGCTGGCTGGAATGAGCCGTAGTCGTAGATGTTGGGACGTTGTGCATTGGGACTTTGGGAATCATGTGAAAGATCGGCCGCGTAGATTTATCAAAGTTAAATTAGTTCCGTTGCGAACGGACTCCACTATTAGTGGAAGAGAGCACTAACACCCCAACACCGTATCCATATCATACTCATATACCCATTGGCAAACAACATGGAATATGATCGCAAAGTGCTGGCCTAATAACATGTAGTTTGGACAATATAGCTGTAAAGCTATAAGGCTAGATGACAACATGACTTGCGCAGTCATCCCTTGTCCTTTTTTACCAGGCAGGATATTCATACGTCGATTGGTATGAGCGGCACTAGTAAATATTCCATTTCCCTCTAATAAACAATACATGATGCGTCCTAGCTGTGGATCTGTGTTGCAACTCGGTAGATTCTTGCTTGGTCGTCTAGATTTCCGATTGAAGCCACTGCTAGCTAATATTCGTATGACATGTCAGGGAAAGAGAAACACATGCACACATTGAACGACATGAAAGCAAACCGAAACCCTAGCCAAGAGAGCTGTAACAAGCATTACCGGTAATAGAGATTGTTAGAGATTATTGTAATATGTTGATGTTTGTGGTAATATGTATATTTGTTGTTTCGCCCGTGTTTGTTATTCTAATGTCAAGAATAATTGGTCTTCTCGTCTATGCACTGCGGTAGCAAGGTAGCTTATTTTCACCTATGTTTTGTTTAGGAAAAAGTATTTAACAGTTAAAAGCACTCCCTGCAAAGAAAGCATATGCATAAGAAAATAGAGTTTCGCGTTCGACTTTATTCAAAACCTATTTGACTACAGGAAACAAAAATATATTGAGTTATAACTCACATTTCCAAACATTATTAATCAAATTTAAAGGTAATAGCGTGTAAAATATTAAACTTTTCTCTTGTTATTTCCGAATAAATTAGAATACAATCTCTATTATATTCTCCTATGTATTGAAACACTCACAGTGCATCGTAAAAATACCAACGGAAAGTACGGTCTTGTTCCTCTTTTGCTCTTTTTCGTTCTCCTGTGTGTGTGTTTCAGAAAGTCGAGGCGAACAATAAATGTCAATCAGATGATCGTTTATCAAATCTATGGCCCATAAATACGAAATACGCGCAACTACTTACGAATTACAATGCGCATATACATATTAAGTGAGATTGCTCCTTTTCTATTTTCCATTTTCCCCCAACTTTAGCAATGTAGAACGTACCCTCACAATGAATGGCTACACATTTCGCTAGTTTATGTTATTTTATTCACATTCAAATCGCAAATACATTTTAGTTGTATGTAGATCTAGTTTAGTATCTTTTTCAACTAGAAAGATCGCAATAGAAGACATAAAACATTGCAATGTGATCAAAAATTCAAGTGAAGTAATATGGCAAGATTGCAAGTGCACTGTATTACTTAAATGTAACAAGTCGAAAATGTATATTAATGATAATATATTGATATTCTAAATTGTGATTTATTTGATGTTATATCAAACAAATTTGGGGGATTTTCAGTATTGTCATACAAATATAAGTAGATAAATGACCAGCGGGTATTGCCTGGGGACACATTGTGAACAAGTAAGTTTTACAAACATATAACAGACATTGTGGGAAAAAGTAAAACCAAAAATGAAATACTAATTAAGCAAAAATAACCTCGAGCTTTATTTTCTCATTTTCATATTACTCATTATATTGTATTCAAATGAATATGAACAAGTTAAAAGTAATCGTAGGGCAAAGGAAAACGCATGCATACATTGTGGGTTAATGTAATGGGTATTCCTGTGTAACAATTCGAACGATAAGCATAGCATATCATACAAAGAAGACTTAGCAGGGAGTATCGTATTGTAATGAAGCAAGCTTAATTTCTAATTAAAAATATGCCTCGCCGCTTTATGCATTGTTCATTGTTTTGTTTTAATATTATCATTATCATATTCGGAGAAATGTAACGGCGCCGGGCACGCGCTCTTATCTTCCACACATTTCTTTGACGCAACATACTATCTATATGTATGTATATTTCGAAACGAAATGATGCAACCTGAAGCATGGTGCTGAAATTATGAAAACTTGTGGGGCCAGGAACCCTTGGGTGTTGATTCGGCCAACTCGATTAGTAACAGTAACAACAACGTGCGCTTCGACGATGACGACGATCGCTGCAGGTGTCTGATAAGTAATTCCGCGCGCTCACTGCGTACAACTCCGAACTCTCCTACCACCCTTCCTCTTCCTGCTATCCTTCCAGTTTTCTCCTGCCAGTCATTGCCAGCTCTATGCCTACCGCACTCGCATAGTCGCATTTTCGCCAACGTATTTTGTATTTGTAGTCTCGAACAAGTGCACCATGGGGTGCACTCCAAACTCTATCCTCTCATCTACTTGCTGAAACATCGTGCGCCAATATATTTTCATATGAATTAGGTGCTAGGACTATAAGGACTAGAAAAAGTTTCTTCTAATAAAGCGAAAAAGGAAAAGGATAGGTTTACATAGTTTATGGCCAATCATACACTTCAGAAAAACCCTTTAACTATCCTACAAACAAGTGTCTGCTAATAAGCCTCATATTAATGAGTGGCCATAGTGCGTAGCCTTTTTATCTTAGTTTGCGCTCGACGCTCATTCTCTCCCTTTCAGTGTTTGGAAACGAAGCGTGTAATTGAGTCTTTTCGCCCATCGAGTTTACACAATGAAAACAAACGGTGGCGCTTTCTCTCGCACTCCCAGAGCATTCAATACTTTTGTTGCTGTTATTATTCCTAATTAAGAATGGTCGTTGATTATTCCGAGTGTAACGAGTGCTGGAGAGCACATGAAATGCGGATGGAATGCCATTGATTTGCCTGTCGTCTGTAGTGTATGCGAATAAGCGAATACATTATGTGAGCGACCTTCGATCGGATGCTTTCAGTCTCGTATGACGAGAGTGATGAATGTTGAATGCGAACGGTCCGCCTCCGATGGAAAATTCATGGCGTTATCTCGTAAAGTTGCGTTGCAGCGTTGCGTCCTGCGTCCTATCCGGCCGACGTCAATTTGAGCTGATTATTTATGCATTTCTGGTTATTTGACATTATAATTCCGGCCCCTTTACTTCGTTCGGCCTGTTTTACATTGTTATCATCAACGATGTATGCGCCCTCAATGAATTTCGGCCGCGTGTAAGTACAATACGCCAACGCAAGCAGCAAGGATTGTAAGATTCATTATTTATGGGTTTGTTTTTCGCCGATCGCGATGCTCTATGCTAGCATAGTGCAAGCCTGACAACGTACGGCTAGTTAGGAGAATAATCGAAATCTTAAACTTTCATGAAGGCTTTTTTTAAACTTGTGCTTTATACACGAAATTTAATCTAACAATAATTATCTTACAAAATTTAAACAACTTAAACAATTTTTGATTATGTTTTTTTGTATTGTCCTTAACCTATTAGTTTGTCTGAGATGCGCCTGGACATTGACTGGCTTTCTGTTATCCGCATTGTACAGAATGTAATTTCAACATATATAGTTGAAGATTTATACTAGGCAACATGTATTATTTATTGTGGTAAGTTATAGCAAAACGCAAGCAAGGAACTTCAAATTATACGTACAAATAGAATAATGCAAGAGGCGAAACGTCAACAAATACCTTTTTATCACTTCAAACGACCATTGTTGTGGCCATAATACGTGTCCATTGTATAGTACTACGTAACAACCACTAAGAATATTGTTTGATCGTTTCTTTTTTAACATACAATACCAATATTTCTTTAGAACAACATATAACAAGCGCAAGTAAATAGGGCATAAAGGTTGTTATGTTCTCTTATGTTAGATTCCGTTATGTTATTACCCAACATGTTCTCGTGTTGAGTTTTCATTTCTTCGTTACTTCCTTGTTTTACGTTTCATGTTTTTACGTCTTCTTCCTCTCGCCGTCGCCGTTGCTTGTAGGATCTCGCGGATGTAAGGTACTAGATTATAAGTGGGCAAAATCATAAAATACTGATTTTTATATGCAGTATATGTTGGGTTCTTTAGTTTAGGATATAGTCGAAATATTTCCGTGCAAGTAAACGGAGTGTTTTCAATTTCTGCAAGGCTTTCCTGAAAATTGGGTATGCTCGGTAATATAAGTAACGCTTTTATGTCTATTCTTTGTATATTTCATTTTCAACAAGAACAGGAAAAATGTATAAACAAAAAGCTTAGGAAAGCGTTATCTCATTTATTATATAATAATGATTTGCTTGTTGAATTAGTTGCTTCAGATTTATTTTTTGTTGGTAACGACGGCGACTTTCAGTCTTTGAAAATGTTCGCTGATTTTTCGTGTACATACCTACTTCATAAAAACGTTTCTTCTCTATATAAAAATATAAAATATTCCGTCAGGCAATCCGAACGGACGGCGAGATAATATTTCGGGCTTCCATCGCTGCCGCGCTTTATGAGAGAACGAAATACCGGAGATATGCACTCAAATACGTGCAAACGAAAACTGGCAACTGCCAAGTACCAAATGTGCGCAAAAAAGAACGGCAAATATAAAATGGGAATAAGTTACCGCTGAAATGTGTTTCGCAGCAATAAAATAAATCATCGCGGGTAGCTATTTGTAAATTTTTAAGCTGGCTTAATTTTTCCATTCGGTTTTTATTCAGTGTGGGACTCGACTATGTGTCGACATTTGATTTAACAAATAATAATAACTTAAAACCTTGTTATCCCCGCGAATATAACAGGGTTATTATTGGTTGTTTGATCTCATTCAGTCAAAATGGATTTGCACCAGGCAAACAAATTGAAAAGTTATTGGAAAACGTATACTCAATTTTTTTATCAAAACGTCTATTTGTAAATATGTTAAAACCACCAACTTAGCTGTTTAGTGCGATCGTACATGTGGCAAAATGCATGCATGTTATATTTGTACGGTAGCGTTATGAATAATTTTACCATTTATAACGTTTTGGTAACGTTAAATTTCTCATCGGACCTTCCTTTGGTGCGTTTCAAAACCAACACAACTCACACAACGAGCAGAAAACGCAAAGTCTGCTCTAAAACACTGTTATAGTCCTTATAGTAGGAAAACAGGAACAGCATTTCATCCTCGATCCACGACTATCCGCTTTTGCTTCATTCAGTCATCCTCTTTCTTGAAACTGTGAAACTGCCACCGTGTTGCAGTTTTCTTAGCCGTTCGTGTTTTCGTCCTATGTGCATGTTCGTACGTACATTTGGCATATATCCGCGCTGTGCACGTGCCCATAAGCATATCTGTTAAGAAAACCTTTTTCCATCTTTTCCCAGGAGTCTCGAAAACGTTATATTTCTCTTCAACGAAGCGGACTTTTCTTGGCGATGTTTCGACCGCACTAACGTTATGTTGGCCCATCTAAACCATCTAAATATTTATATATTTATATATGCAGAATAAAAAGCGTCTCGTGGTATTTTTGGAAACTTTGATCCGGCCCTTGTTAACGTTCGACACTGTTACTCCTAACAATAAAGCAAGCAAACTTCCCTCAAACACGAACAACACAAGTCGAAATATTGCTGAAATATTCCAAATAACAAGAAACAAATAAAAATAATAAAAAAGACAACTGACGAACTGACACCCGCACAACACACAACAAACAAGTCTTCAAATTAAATAAATTGAAAGACAAATATTTGAAATTTTCTGATGTTTGCCTGCTCTGTGAAGTTAAAAAATAAGTCGATGTTATATGAGTCATCACTTTTCTCGCTTTCAATTTCCGCATCAATTTGTGCGGTTAATCAAAGGCACAGTACGAAAAAGCAATGATAAGCCTCGAAGCGACGTCCGCCTATCTGTGCACCTCTTTGTGTGTGCACTTTGTGCATTGATCACGTGGAAAATCAGCAATCAAACGCCGAGAAAAGATTCACAAACAAATGCGTGCATCAAACGTACATGTAGGGACGTAGGGTGCCTGTCTTCCTGTGATCGACGAGCCGATTATGATTCGTGGCGCGGCTCTTGGTTGAGGGTTGTGATAGTAGTGATTCTGAAATAAGGTACCAGCAACAGCGAGGGCGATGGCAATGATTACGTGCCAAAAAGCTGAGCGCAATGCGCTTGCTTCAGGCCATACGCAAACAATCACGGTGCCCTTTGCGGCAAACGATGAGGCCCTTGCGCTGGCGAAAATCGACGACAAATTAGCCAACAATCGACGCACTTGATGGGAGCACCATATTACACCCACGGAGCATTGTGTTGCTGCTAGAGCGTTAAAGTTTAACATCTAATTTCGCAAGTAGTTTATTGTTTGTTTGTTGCTCCTGGGCTAAGTCATCATATACACTCCCACTCCTTCTAGATGTAGAACTATAGCATACATCAAACTTATGTTTGCTCTGCATTGAATTATTGATGAGTATTTAACAGTTTGTTCGAAATTAATTGTTGATATTGGCTGTAAACTTGAACAACTCTTAGCGAAAGCGGGTGAAAGGTTCACCTAAGCGCTGTCGCTGTTACCATTCGATATCTTGAAAGTTTCGCATAGTTTAATTGCGTTAAATAACTATGAAACTGCATGAGTACGTCTATACTCTATCTATACTTATACAGTAAAAGCTAACAAATTATGAAATTGCGTATTAAAGAAATAAGGTCAATTGCACCATCGTTGCAATAAGGTGTTCCAAGGGCAGAAGCAGAAGCTGGCGCAGCAGCAGCGCATGGAGCAACTTGCACCGGAACATTAGTTTAATTTCGTCCCATACCGCCAGCATCGTCGCCGTTCCCATCACTATTGCCGCCACCGTTGCCGTTTAATTACCGGACATAAATTACACTTCAGCTGGATGAACCGACGGCGACGCTTGCTTGTGTGCACTATGCACTCATTCGCTTCGCTCCGCTCCGCCGCTACCAGCCACCACACTCGCATCTCGCATCTAGGCTGCTGTGATGCTGTGGGAGCGAACCGAACGGAATTGCCGACACTTTAACGCCGAGGATTATTTACCTTCAACTGGCTCCCAATTATGAGGCAAAATTTCATTACGTACAACGAACGCTCCAAGTCGCCTACCCACATCCGCCACTTAACTTTCTCATCTCGATCCAACTCTTATATGCGGCCTTAGTGTAATTTTCATATGTGCGCACTATACATACACATATGCAGCAGCCTTAAAATTGACACTGACTGAATTATTCGCGACAGGGACAGGAAAAACGGAAAATGTTAATTTCCACTTTAATGTAATATTATTGCTATAGCGGTTGGGCCGTAAAACGTTTAATTGTTCTATTTTGCTAATGTTTTATAAAGCAATCAACAAATTAACAAATTAATATTCTATTTTGTATGCATATTGAAAATTGAAATATTCTTTTGTCTGGTAATAATAATCTAATTATAATTAAATCGGTTGACCGAAAAATGCTCGAGTGCAAACTATTAAAAGTTAATTTAAAACTTTTATTCATTACCCGGCACTTAATTACGACTCAAAATGCGCGAACCACATAAAACCCACTTTTGCCTTTCCTATAGGAAAACGCAAAGGCATTGAATCGCTCCATCGCTGAATAATTCATCTATGAATCCAATTCGCGTATAACGGCAATTAATGAAATCCTAATTACCTCACTGACACAACCAATTATTCAGTGCTACCTGCGAAGACGAATGTTTTATTTTTCATTTGAGTATTATTCAATTGAAGCACTCCTTGTTTTTTTCTTTTGTAGAATTGTAGTGTTGTTTTTTCATTTCATCCTTTCGTCCTGTTTTCTTTATTTTATCCACTCGCTATATACACTGTTAGTTCCAGAGCAAAGTATTTAAAAATGGTTTTTATTGCCGCAACTTTATCATTGATATAATTATAGCCACAAAGCCTGGAATCATTTGCGAGGCTTTACGATTTTTCCAAACACTTTGTAAATTTCGTCCCTTTATTATTCGTTTCATCTGGCGAATTGGCGAATTCGTTGATTATTTTAATGAAGCGATCTTGCTAATTGGTGAAATTTCGATGTTCTTGACTCTCCCATTCATTTCATTAGGGTCCAACCTAATGCTTCGAAGTGCTCCGCTTTTTTCAACCTCTTTCTGTGGCTTGTTTTTAGATTGGAGTAAATTATATTATATACCTTTTTGTGTGTTGCTTTATTTTATTTTGTTTCATTTGACGTCGAAGGTTCAATTCCTCGTAGACGCAAAGGTTACGCACGCCTTGGCGGTTTTTTGAAAGCGAAATGCTGTTCGGCTTCATTAGCACCAATCTTTTGGGAAAATTGACGCCGTTTCAACGCAATATACGACGCAGAGTAGGAGAGCGCTGCCGGTAGAGCAAAATCATATACAATATACATACATACATACATTCCTATCCTTAGCTAGAACGCTAGAACACAGAGAAGTCAAGGCAACATATCACTACGCAAGACAAGAGCTAACACAACGAAGCGTTGTCTCTTCGGGATAAATCTCGACACGGTAATTGCCAACGCGAATGAGGTATAGCTACATACGTGGATAACCGTGCTACGTGTTTTAGAATGCGAAGGAATGTGAAAAGCTTTTGACGGTAAAAATGCACGTCACAAATTCCATTTTCAGTCAAGTACCATTCTTTTTCTATTATGCATGTGTCGCACTTACTTTTTCTTTTGTCCTATCTACATAAATATGTTTGTTTGCATTGGCGTTTGCTTTTGCAATCGTTAATGTTCTCTGTCTGTTTCCCACATTCAAAACTACAATGATGTTGTGATTTCAAAAAAAATCTATGAAGGCAATAAGGCAAAACAAAGAGAAAGTTACTAACTGCAAGAAAAAGGTGCAGGAAACTTGCTAAACGAGAGTAAAATCGCTTTTCTAAACAGATTATTCGTTTTGGTTTTCTTCTCCCGAAACTAAAGTGAAACACATAGAAAAAAGAAAATGCCTACAGTAAAACGACAGCTGGAAGGTTTGTACTTTGGCAAGTTTGCGAACTGTACCTACCGGTAGTGGAAAACGCAAAATTGGAAATGTGCAAGAATGTTTTTTCTATTGCAGTCACCTTCAAGTGTCACCAGTTCTCACTTTATTTTCCAAGCACATTTTCTCCGTTTTCATTTATCTAAATTTTGCTTCTGTTTTCAACAACAGGTTTTTTAAATATTACATTTTGGGCACTTTATCTTCATAACGATGCAGCTTGTGTACAAATAACAAAGATAAAAATGTTTTGTCACATGACTAACTTTAGCTTTAGGTATTTACTCAGTAAAACCGGAAGCCAAACCATCATTAGACATTTTAAAGGTCTTTTTAACAAGAAATGTAAATTGCAAGAAAGCAAGTTAGTATTTTATGAATGATTTTCTGACTTGACTTGCCGAAAAGATCAAAGCTTTGTTTGGCGGTACACACAGAGAAGACTATAAGCTTCTTTTTGGTTTTGAGAAGTTTAAATTTGGAATATAACTTAACTAGATCTGAACATATGTGTATCAAAAGCTTGATAAGCAATGCCTTGCCCTGGTTGGTAAACGGAATTTAATATTGCGCTCGGTATCCATGCTCGGGCATTGGGGCATCGATGGTTTTCCCGGTTGGAAAATCCGCGCGCGGCTCGCACATGATCCCTTTGTAAACATGTGCATCGTACGACCGCATTGTCCAATATCGACAAAGCTAAGACACGCAAACTTCAACTTTGGGACGTAGTTATACTTACACACAACGAAGAGTCAGGCTTTCTTCCTCCCTTTATATTGAAAATCTCAGAAGCATCCGACGAGAATGAACACGCTCACTGACCTACGAAACTTTGATTAGATTCAAAGTTGTTTTTTTGTTTGTAATTATATAAAGTTCAACGTTAAGTCGACGAGTATTTAACAAAAGAATGGAGAACAATTGCTAAAGAGTGGCGTGCCGACTCGGTCATTAATCTTCAATATATCGTGAATAACACCATCATCGTGGTCGCTAGTTTTCCGTCTTCTCGTCGTGTGACTTTGTTGCTATGTATTTTTCAAGGAATTCACTTACTCTAAGCTTCATTAATTGACTTGAGTAATGAGCACGGAAACCAGGATTTTGTAGAATAGACCACTTCTTCCCACGTCCTTTCTTTTGCTTATATTTGCTTTCTTGAATTGCCAAAGAAATAAAGGAGATATAAGCGCGTGCTCGTGCATCTATTTAAACACTTTCAATCTTATCGTGCCGGTAGAGTCCGATCCTAATAAATAAAAGCAAACGTCGCGCTTTGTCTGCCATTAAACCGAATCGCATCCGCCGAAATTGTTCGAACGGAAAATCAGATATCTGCATGGCATTGCAGTCGGCATTTCGCATTAGTTTGTCCTCCGTCCTTGCGATTTCCACACTAACTGTACTCAGTGTACTACTTTCATTTTGCAAAACCAAGAACGATAAACCTACTTTACTCTATATATAATAGAGAAGTCAGTAGAATAAGAGATATATGTGGACATTACTAAACTGAAAAAAAAATATGGCATACTTATTCCACCTGGTTATTGTGGAGCTTCCTTGTCTCTTGTACTTGTATCCTCCGAGGAGTCACTTCACGATACAGCCAGTCCGGAATCGGCTCGCGCCACCCGTTCGAGGGACATCAAGATAAATGCGTGACACATTGCTGTGGCCCTTATCTGAAGACGATACATCTGCGCATTCATTACCTCTGGTAAATTAAAGAATATGGGCACCACACGATTTTCTTAGCCCATAGGGAAATAAAAATAATCCAATATGAATTGATTATGTTATTGATTTAATGTTGGAATAAATATACAAGGTGCGTAGATCTAAATATATCGACCTGAATATCATTTGAGGGCTTTGCGTTTTAATCGCAATGATAAATGTAATCGCGTGCCAGCTATCATATCGCGTAAATATGGCCCAAAATAGGCGAACAATGCGGCTGCAAATTACGAGCACAAGTCACCGACATTTGTGAAGTACCTCTAGTATGTATTTCTGTAATGTTATATTAAGCAACAGGACCGCCAAGCCTCATACGTGTATGCGTATCTACATATTTATGTAGACTATATCAGCAAACATCCCTCTAATTTATACAAACGAGATAACTACTATCTGAACATGTTGTTAAGATGTAAGTATACTAACCATATATGTGTCATGAAAGCTTGCTATTAAGACAATATGTATTATACTAAGAATATTAAATATTGAGTGGAATCCTGAAATCATTAATGCATTAGAATGTTACGAAATACTTGTAGTGAAGTACAGTTTAAATTTGTTGTTATTCGATTAAAGCAAGGTCAATACGAAGCAGGCAAGAAATAATTTCGATAATTTTTGATCGATTTTAATTAAATTTCAACTTAAAACTCAATATAACGACACAAAGTTTACGGCAGATTCGACTAAGCTTCGTCGTCGTACTTGGTTGGAAAGTACAGGAAGTGGATGAAATGGAACTCTTGAAAACTATATAGAACGCCAAAGTTTTGAACTCGTCGCATGAGTCGATGTTCGCGTGGTTGAAGTGAACGACAATATGAGTAGAAAACTATTACTATTGCTATTCTCTTTGTCTCGAGGGCATGGTGGGTGGATGTAGATATTCGTCGGTAGTGATGAAAAACCGAGAGCGTTTTCACTACTCTCAACCGCTTGCATGCATGTACCGAAGGAAAGCGAAGCGCATTTACGTGCACGAAACGTGGACAATTTCCAATGCTCTCTGTGTGCTCGAATTCGAATCCATCGTCGCATCGTTCAGCCCAGCATTGCATTAGGCACAAAACGAACACTCGTACTCGTCTTATTATTTATTCATCTCGAGGGCAAACGCATTATCGTCGACAAGTGGAGGTCGCTCAAGTCATGCAAGTCAGTAAACACTTCGACACTGGTATAGCACTTCGATAATACTTTCTCATCGCTATCCACAGGGTTGCGAAATATTCCATGTATATACGTCAATTACATGTAATTTTTTGTTTGCTTCTTTGCACTTTACTTTTATTGAGTTTTGAAAACCGCTCCGAAACGGAAAATAGAAATAATTTATGTACACAAAAATTACATTCAAAATGTATACCATAATATGACTAAGTGAATAATTCATTGACTTTGATTACTAAATGTAGGTATAGATAATTGCACTCTCAAGTACATTAATTAGAGTGAACAAGCAAATTTCGTATTGAGTGTTGGATCGGTTGAATAAATAATAATTCGAAACATGTTTGCTAAGTAGAGATTCACTTTGAATTTAAGATTAACATGTATCAACATGTAACTTGCCAAGGCACACCATGATCATCGGCTAGCCAAAGCCATTGTTGACAACTTGACTTTCCGACTCAACAACTGAACCAGCATTTAGCATTAGAGTAGGTGCAGGAAGTTGCCATGTCCTTTTGTCCGTTCCTATCAATATATTAACATATTCCAGCCAAGTACTTTTGGCAACAAATACACAATATTAGAAACTGTACACCACGTCACGAGTAAATTCCAAATATGTTACTTCGAACATGAAACTTACGCTAATTTGCATACACCAAACAGATGCTAAAGAGAAATTTCATGGAGACTTGAAGTCTTAACAAGTTCATGACGATGTAATTAAACTGTCCGCTTGGCATTCACGGCAGCATCCAATAGAATATAGCTACTGTTTGCCATTATAAGGACAACGGTCACTGGCAGTCCATATAGTGTTAGTGTGGACGCTGACAAAGCCATTGCCAGTTTGGCAATCTCATGTTCCCGAAGCAGTTCAATTATTATTTGCATTTATTGCTCAACAGGCAACTATCTGACGTCATATGTCTTCGAATGGTTCACGATCGAATTGCGCTAAACATTGCGGGCTGTAGCGGACGTATTCATGGCGCAATGCGAAATGAATGAAACGAGTAACTAACCGACAATGCAATCGCAATCAATGTCAATTGTCGCAAATTCAATTTGAATTCGATTTACAATCAATCTGTAGCAGTATTGTGCAGCTAGATTGCGTGTAGGTGGTGTCTTGTTATTGGCCTGTTAATTTAGATTTATTAATGACTAATTAATTAAATTAAATTGCATTGATTGAGCACATTTATTAAGTTATGCGTGAATACATTAAAAGAAGTATAATTATTCGAATCAATGCATAATGCATGAAAGCATTGTGTTAAATTTTGTTTATATTAATTCATCTTGCTGTATCATAATTTTGTCACGTAATCATGGCGTTGGTTCGGTTAGATTTAGGTGGCAAAATTATATGATATAAATGAGCATCAAAATGCGCGTCACTGAAACACCAGAAAACATTTCATTACGTCCTCGGAGCCAGTTTAATTAATTCAATTAGTTCCGTAATACTTGCATTATTCAAACGGCTTAATGGAGTGTCACGTAAATTATTCTAATATTAATGAATTATATAGTATTTGCATATTGATGAATTATTGCAATGCGCTCACTACATTTTTATTTGATGCATTAGTTGAAAGTTATAAATATTTAGTTCGTGACTCCATGCAGTGGCAGTGTGAGTGCCATAAGTAGTGATAATAGCGGTTGAATTCTTTTCAACTGATGGCGCGCATTTTTAGAGCACAATTAACGCCCGCGCCGTAAATATACAATACTGTGAGGTAACGTACAAAGCACCTAGTTAAGTATAATTGGTAATTATCATCATTTGCCGCAGCGATTGGAAAAAGAATTAAAACAGCCGCCGTCAGCTTAGTCTTAAACGTTTATTGCGCGACTTTAGATTTCAGCATCAGCAACGAGTTCGCACTTCACTTTGGCGTAAAGCCGATATGAAGTCATTATTAATTCACTTTAATTACACTCGGATAATTAACGCCTTCGCTGTTATATGAAAGTACGTTGTGAGAACGGCATTTTGCATGGTTTAGCTCGTTCGTATCTTGGGTGCTTTGGGTGCTTTTCGTTCGCCGGCGCGGCGTTCCTTAAGCCGTTCGTCTCGTAGTGCGGCGCGAAAGCTCGCGGATATCCTCCAGCTGGTTGAATCGTCGGAGTCGGCATCGTCCTAGCAATAGTGGCTGGGCGCTTGGGGATGCGAACTGCAATGTGTAAGTGGCTAGAGCGCCAAGGCAGTGAAATTATGAGGACGTGTATTCATCTAAGCATAAGGGGGTGCGACTGCGATTCGTCTTGAAATTTCATTTCGCGTCATAATAAATTTTTCGTAATTGCCGTGTAAATTAGAGCCGTCCTCCGCGCGCGGTTCGACCATGGGTGGCCCGTTATCCTTTAGTTCTCCAGCATTAGTACGGGTCGCCCGGTGGAGCATTCGAGTGGAGCAGAGCGGTATCTAAACCCAAACCGAACCGAACCGGAGTGGTTTAAAGTAAACGCAATTATTTATCGGCCGAAAGCGGCAAGAGGTAGCGAGCAGCGAGGGTTTCGCGCTCTATTAGCGCTACATTTCGCATCTAATGGCACACCTTAATCAGCCACTGCGAAGCACTTAATTTTCTTGAACGCTTGTGCACACATCGTGCTTCTTTGTCCGAGGCCCGGGCAGTAAGCAAGCACTAAATAAAAATAAAAACATTCAAAGCAAATTAAATGTTATAGATGTAGTTTTTCTCTAGTTGCCAGCATGGCATAAGTAACCCGCCATAATTGAACTACAAAGGAAGAGTTCATTATTTTGCGATCAAGCACTTGTTTCGAACATTTTTTAATTTATTTGCGATGAACAAATACAACAAGCAAATGTAGCAAGCAGCAACATTAATGTTATTAATGTTAAAATGTTTCTGGAACGGAAGGACGTTCCACGTTCCACGTTCCGCGATGGAACGATAGGACAGCGAAGGAACGCTGGACTGGAATAGGAAGACATGTATAAGGATGACTAATGCATTGGCGTTTTCTATTAATGAACGAGGGTGAATTTTGTGCGATGTTTGTGCCGTACGATGCTACCCTCCCATATTGGAATATGGCCCCATCAACACGAATTTATCGACTGCACTTTATTAAACATTAAAACCGTCTGGCGTTGTGTGCTCGTGCTGGCGCATAGTGTTTGCTTCTGGGAGCGAGCGAGCAATATCGCGGAACGGCGGAGAGCAGTACTCTACACTCGACAGGATGACACTCGCAAAGATTCATGAATTAAATATTTGCCTATTAATGCTTATTTTTATCATACAATAGATTTTCAAACGCGATAATGGCTTTATCATTAATCTATAAGATTATCTGTGCGCACAATTACTTCGCAAACGTAAAAGAAGATAAAAAAATATGAATAAAGTTATTGGATAGATGTTGGCAAATAGTTCTCAGTTCTGATTTAGTATGTTGTTAATTTGTCGACACAATAGAAAACACAATGGAAAAGTTAGTATCATTCTTAGAGCGGCTTCTAAGTGGCAGCGGAAAATCGCGAATGAACGATCAAGTGCGAAATGAGCTCAAAGTGGCGATTATGGTGATTAATAAGTGCGCTTACACCCTCCGATATGTGAGCCTTGGGGCAATAAAATTCTGCTATACGACGATACAACCATCCCCGAAAACCTTTTACTAGAATAGGGTGAGCAAGCGTAAAGCCCGGATTATTAGTTTCTCGTTGCAAACAAATTAAAAGTCCATCCAACCACACACTCTTACAAACACTTAGAAAAATCTCAGAACCACAAAGATACAATATCTTAAAGTAGGTACATAAAGAAAACAATAGCAAAATTGCAGCTTGTTTGATGCGCAGCGCACTAATATTTTAAAAGAATTATTTCAAATTTTAATTGAAAAATCGTGTTACCCGCACAGGAACTTTATGATGGATGCGAGATTTGCGATCGAAGCTCATTAAAAATTAATCCAAAAACGCCTCTGTCAATAATAATCGTAAATCATGATAAAACGGAACAAACAGATATGTCGGACAAATGATATAAATAATGTCGATGAAGCTAACTTCACAACATGACCATGTACCATGTGGGTATAACAAAATCAGTGCACGTTCCTAAGCTTCAATTACAGTGCACAACCTAGAATTACTGCATTAACTATTCACAGCGAGAAAATGTTTGCGAATCTATATTTCCGAGAGAATTGTATAACATGCAACGACATATTTGCAGTCAGCTGGGACTCTTGCAAAGTATAAAAACAAAA
This sequence comes from Leptusa sp. GC000079, assembly GCA_030264655.1. Classification (NCBI taxonomy): domain Eukaryota; kingdom Metazoa; phylum Arthropoda; class Insecta; order Coleoptera; family Staphylinidae; genus Leptusa; species Leptusa sp. GC000079. Next base: position 38,213 of record JARJDT010000475.1, read on the forward strand.
ATTGATTTTCCACGTAGTAGTCGAAATGTAATGAAAAGCCATGCGTCAGAAATTCCACAAGTGGAAAATGGAATTACAAATCGAACGTCCCATTTACATACGCGATGCAGAGTGTTGTTTGGGTCATTTAAAATGACTTGACAGATTGGTTCAGCCAAAAATCAGAAATTAATTACATTTGTTGAAGGCGTGCAAACAATCAAAACAACTATTTTGTTATTTATATTTGTTTGCGATGGTTTGTCTAGCGATATCTGTTTGTTTGTGCCTATGTTGATATTATCTTTGCGCTAGAATGTGGGAAAAGTTGGTTGATAAATATGTGCAGATGCCCAAATCGCATACCGTACCTATATGCAAGCCGACGTATGTGCGCTTTTGAGTTTTCGGTGGCTGATAGTGGATGCGCCGGGCATTTGCTTGAAACTCACATATGAATAATCGCATTGACTGCCTTTGCCGGTCCCAACCGCAGACCAGCATCAAATGCATTAGAATTATTCGATTTTGTTGTCTGCGCTGCGGTCATATATTGTGCCTCGTTGATAATAATGTAAATGGGGAATGAATTTAATCGTGACCGTACATTAATCTGATCAGTACCACCATGCGAAATACAGCAAGCCCCTAATTAATTCACAAAAACGCTCAAAATTAGTTTGCGAACTGCAGACTACATTTTATTTTCGAATTTATCACGGGATAAAACTTAATCCTTTTTAATATTATTACTACAATTTATATCAAGACATTAAGTGACTGCAGGCACAGCCCGTGCAGGAATTGATATTTAATAAGTTGCGCAAATTGTTTTTAAATGGCTGTGGCTAATAGACACTCAGGAACTTATTTAATAGTAGAAATTGCACAAAAAATGACAATGGAAAATCAATGTTATAATGGCAAAAGATAAAAACAAAAGGAAATGGACAAATGTACCTACGATGCATGTTTAATAAAGGAGTACCGTCACATATTTAATGTCGACCATTAAGTTTATTATTCACTTTGGAAATCCCTCGATGCATTCCCACTCCATTCCGGCGAGTACACGTAAATAGACGGCGACATGCAAATGCACGCGTCCATATTTTATATCAATTTTTTTATTATTAGATTTCTCATTTTAGTGTCGTCCTTCTATCCATTCCATTCATTCTCTTTTTTATTCAACATTCGATTCTATTTGTAATCCATTTTTTATGTCCAAGCTGGAAGATCATTGTCCTCATAAATGATTCCATATAATTCCATTATATCATGATCATGAATTTCACGCAGTGCTTTCCCAGCTCAACTAATGCTTTCTTTTAATACCTACCATCCCAGAGAGCTGGCTGGCATAACGCTCGCAGTGAATCCTCACAGTCACCTGACAATCAATCATTGTTGATTTCACTGCTCGCTGTAATTCAACTAAGGCCACCAATCATCAAAACGTTCGAGGTTCGAATGTTAGAAATGAAATCTTGTTAGTGGCACGTATATGATTACAATTCGAAGCGGAGGTCAAAACCTTTAAAATGATAAACGTTAAATCGAGTTAAACGTTTTCTGCGTTTCCCGTGCACGTTCCCTTCTGCTCTCGTGCTGCCTGTGCTTGTCTCAACGGTCTCGCTTTCGCAACGCACCACGTTGAATTTAACTTCTGAAAGGTAGGTATGTGGTGGAAGGAAAATACCATTTGCAGTTAATATATGAGTGGATGTCCACATAAATCTAGCAATTACAAGCGAACTGTGTTTTCCGCTGAGAACACTTCGCCTTTGCGACAACCCTTAGCCGTACACAGATTACATACACAATGTTCTGCGCCATTAATACGAAAAATTCAAAGATTAGATTCAGATTGGATTGTATTACTATAAATATAATTTAGCCAAATCGTTATTTTCATTAGTTGTAGACAACAACAATTAAAAACGAAATACATATACATAAGCAGTCTGGCAACAAAAACAAATGACGACTTCTGCTAACGACGTTTCTTGTGCACTTATTCACTTTTCCTGGAAACTTTTCTAGTTTCAAATACAGGAAGTTTCAGAAAGTGCAATTTTCTAAAACTATTTGCAATGCACTAAGCTTTTGGTTATTGAATTAACTTAGTTTGTTATTCCTTTAACAAATATGTGTGCTTAAATTAATAACAAACAAAAACAATTCCCTTATATTTTACAAATATGTATTCAGTATATTTGTGCATCCTATGCAATAGTGAGCAACATTCTTGTTGTAATTAGACTTTCCTGGTGCAATTTTCATTTAATTAAATTCATATAGTTGAGCAGCACTGAGTTAAATATTTACACTTGCATTGTGAAGTATAGTTAGCATAACCCATGCCTTGCACTCATCACTGGAATAATTTATAAATAAAATAATTATAATTTTATAATAAAACTTTTTTTTAAATCCGCTTTGTGTACCAAACAAGAGATGCATTAATTATGCAACAAGCGAGGAGTTGCTTAATGTATTGCAACAGAACGAAAAAAGATTGCCATTAACTATTTGATTTTAAATATTTTAATTGCTACAGGTATGCAGGGTGCATTGTTTTTCTTATATCAGCATGCAGCAAGTATTGTTATGTTTTAACGAATGCTAATTAATTAACAATAGACTTTATAATGCATGTTATGCAGCGAAAATTGTAAAGTAAACAAGCACGCAGTCCCTATCGACGATCGACCTATGCTTAAATTATGAAACTTATTCCAACATGTTCCATGAACTATGAGTAAAACTATTGTTATAGAGAAAAATATGTTTTTCTTATACCATAGTTTCAAAGAAAATATACCGATAGGATAAACTACTTTTATGTAGGTAATGGCAAACTACTTTGATGAAAAACGTTCCTTTCATAGTCCTGGAGCAAGTTTCATTTTTACTCAATTTAATGGAACTACGGTGTATATTGTAATAATTCATATAAAATCAGTTGTCGTGTGAATTATTAACATGGAAATGAAGGCGGAAACATTATCAGATACACGTTATTGTGTTTCGTTAACCGACATTATTGCTACTCGTTAACTGAACTGACCACTGCGTTCATTACCTGACCGCTTTGATACTTTTATGTAAATGTAAATTAATTGCAATTGTTTCATTTATTATTTAAGACTTTTTGTGCTTTGCCATGAGCTATGAACATGCGTTATCGAATAGTGCACGCCCGCAATTTGCGGAATTGTGTTTATTGTTAATTAGTGAGCGATGAACGGATGCATAAGGGGAATTCTTTTGACAATTAATGTAAACGTTGAATTGATGTGAATACGAGGCATGTCGAAATGAATGCTGTGTTTTATAGTCAAATAACATCTGCAAATCAGAATATCAGAAATGCACCTAACATTTAAACAACATTTACAAACATATATATGTTTGAATTGAAATTGTGTTTGTTATAAATAAAAGTATTCGTGGTCATTAATATTTCATAATCACTCGATTTATGAATAGTATTGATAGTAAAGTTTGTGGAAGGAAGTGCAGGCGTTTTTAGTTCACGTGCGATACCTACGCCTTTAGCATTCGAAATTTGGCTGCACGAAACTGCTGCTTGGTGCTTGCTGCTTGGTGTATAAGAAGGGTCGATCGATTATTACGTTATTTATATTTCAATTTGCGCGATTAAACATCCGCAAAGGCGACCTGCTTTTGCCCGTTCCCATTGCCGATACCGTGCCGCCGGTGCACGTTCGTATTCGTCTTGCAATATTTTCTATATTTCGAATGAAATTGAAATACACTTAGACGTCGTCGATATATTACTTAAAAATAACGTCGGGCGACATAATATACACGTTTATATGTAAGATGCAAAGGAGTGAAATGCAAAATGCAGAAAACATGTTTCAGAAAAGTGCAGGAACTGAGCATTGAAAATAAGAACGAGACAATAAAAAAGATAATTTATCATTACTGTTTCGCTGAACTTGATTTATTACGCATTCAGTTTTCTTAAATCGCACTGCGAGTGTTTCGTTTCGAGTACACAAATTACCCGCACACTTCGCAGTCTACATATTTACGTCTACGTCTCATTTTCGTTTCACCTTACCGCTTACTGGTTATTTTGGTTGCTTTGCTTTGGCATTGGCATTGTGTTCGGTATTATGTGCAAACCATCTCGCGAGCGCCAAGGGTTTTCCACTGCGCGTTCGAGTTTCGGGGGAATTTTGGGACGGGGAAAACGTCGATTATTTAATAATTTTTTGCCCCTGTATTGCGCGTCGCGAGGGTATAATCTCTCTTTGCAGCTGCAAATAAATAAAATTATATCTGTATATAGAAACATCAATTTTCCTTTATACGCACTAAAAAGAGCAAACTGGAGAAGGCTATATTCCTGAAATACCCATTCAAAACGGAAAGCATTCTCTAAACGGATTTTTATTAATCAGTTAATACCTACTACTTCTTTCGCATTCGTATGAATGTTATTCAATGGAGGGAAAAACTGAAAGGGTAATAAAATACTGTTTGGGTATTAAAATGTGTTGCAACTTTCTTTGGGGTCATTGCGATTCTAATTGGGGACAAATGAGAGGTTGAAGTTTTATTTGTTTGCGGACAAAAGTGAAAAGGGAATTCAATGAGTGCAGAGGGTGCTAGCTTTATTTAAAATAGTAGGAAAAAATCCGTAATAAAAACGCGAACGTCATAAAGTTTTCCATGAAAATTATAAAACTCCGCCTGTTATCTACACCACGTTTACAAATTAAGTGCGATTGTGAGTGTGTAAGTGAGTGTAAGTCAGTTTATACTGGGGTTGCCTAGAATTGGCTTTGGATTTCGTGACGTGTCTGCCACCTCCAACTCGGAATAGACCAAACCTAAACGACGATACGTATAACGGTCGTTATCTAAAAATGTGTCGAAAGATAATGTCGCAACAATATGTCACGCTTATCGCGGCGCCGGCGGTTCATGGAAATAATGCAAAATATGCCTTATTAGTTATTACGTTCTCAACTTGAAACTGTAAACTCCGAACCTTGCTTGCATCCCCACAACGTGGCAAGCAACCTTCCGCTTTCCACTTCCAAACAATAACGCCAACGACCAACAACACGTCGCACCCTTTTGCATTCCCTTTGGGGATCGCTTACATAAATTATGCGCATTTTTTTCGTGTCCCGTCCCGTTTTTCCTCTATTTTACGAGTATTTTCGTTTGCATTTTAAGTTCACATTTAAAAATAACACCATTTGCCATATGAGTAACCCAAACTAGTCAACATTATTGTGATGTGATTAGTTAATTTGTACTTTTCTACTTTTTCTATTTTTGTTACGTATTTAATCCTACAAATAGCCAAACAAAGACTCTCCAACGAATGAAATAAAACAAGAAATAACTTTTTGCTTCAACGCTTTCAATAATAAAGTAGATGAAGTTGAGCATTGGGTTTGGTTTTGCTAATTCTACTAATCTTGGTTAAGCGCTTTTTCCCGTCTATGGACGGTGGTAGATCGCGATATAATGAAGGCTTCGCTAATTGTTTCAGAAGAAAGACTAATAAGGTCAGCGTTCGTCGTTGGCATTACGAACATCTCTCTGATATTTTATTCGCTTTTGGTTAATAATTGGAAAATTATAAAATTTAATTTAGTCGAACATTTTCTGGTGAGCTAAGGAGAAATTCGTTATACATTATTCAAACTGCAGCCTTTTTTTTGATAAACGTTATTAAAAGGTAAACTGCCGTAAACCAACAGAAAGACTAATCGCTTAATGAGTTATTGTAGTATAGTCTTGCAAAAAGTTATTTGTTGAGTTCTTTTGCTTGCGATGGTTATACTTATGCACTAAAGGACTAAACTGTATATGATGCTGAGTTAGTTCAGTTAGTTGATCAGCTAATAGAAATAAATTAAATAATATCCGAATGTCGACATTGTTGGCATTGTTATTAGTATTGTGTGGGATATGGGAAAAACGCATGGTATTCTCGAAGGAGCGAACGATGTCCATCCAATCAAGGCTAATCCTGTGGGAGCTAGAGACCGGCTTATCCCGACTGCGTGACTGCACACACACGGCCGACGCACACGAACCCGCCAACCACTCGTGTCGTTGCTTTGATCTCCCTTGGCGGCAGGGTTCTCGGGAAAAAATTCACTTCTGTACCTACTCCTTCCTTCCATCCGCTGCTTGGGCTTGGGCTTGAGTTTGGGCTCCTTATTCCCGTTCATTTGGACATATTTTTTCCGTTTGCCTCTACTTCCATCTTCCGCCTGCCAACGCAGCGCGTATGCGGCGTATGTCTGTTTGCGAGAACCACGTCTTCGTCTAATCAGTTTCAATCCGTGCGAGCTGCTGGTTTGCTTCTTTTAAAACACGGCTTACAAGAACGTTGAGTAAGTCAGAGGACTAACCAAAAGCCACTATTACACGTACATCAAGACGTTTTTCAATTTTTCCCCATTTCCCGTTTCCTTCGCTCTTCGCATTTTCGCTTTTATTCCACACATTATCCTTCTCTCTTCCTGTCCCATCTAGTTGCCGATTCAATTCTCCTTTTTACGACTCTCCTTCAACGTCTTCGCCGCTTGTTTATATCACGAATGTGTCGAACGAAGCGTTGCGGACATTTGCGGTATTCGAAGGGTTCAAAACGTGAACGTCGTGAACGCAAAGACGCTTGTCTTTCCTTTGCTTCTTATCATTCATTTATTCTTCTCCATTACATCGAAGCGAAGAGAAGAGCGGCTGACCGATCGACCGAACGAATGACCCGACGTGTTATACGACTTCCCGGCCTTGTCCCGACTCATGTACGACGACTATGAAACCAACAAGAAAACCCATTCATTGGCGAGTCTCAATTGGAAATACTTATACGGCATAAAGGACTAAGAGCCACCACCACCACTGACCGAGCCCGAAGGGAGAGTTTTTATCGCTTCGATTTTATTTGCTTGCTTGGTTGTGTGGTGTGGAGTGAGAGTTATTCGGTCGCTATTCTAACAGATTTAAAGGATGTTGAATCGGGAAATTCGATTTCGACCGAGAGTCTTCTTATGAAAAACCATTGAAAAATAAAAGTTTGCCACACAATTTAAAAACACGTCTAGTTACGATAGGTGTGCAATGTTCGCCAATCGCAATGTAATCGACAATACATTTAAACACTTTCCGTATCTTGCAGCTTGGAGTTTTCTTAGAAATACAAATTATGAAAAGAAGTAAATGCTTTCAAAGCAATTTAAAGTAGATAAAATTAGAAAAAAAGTGAACTAACAACCATCAACATCGCCGATAACAACAACAACAACAGCAACAACAACAGCTAGTCGACCGGTTATTAGTTTGAACAAGTTTCATTGCAACTAGTTAACTGAAACACCATAGAAAACGCAACGACATCAACTTGATTATTATTATTGTATATAATTTTGCTTAAATAATTGATTGTTGTCGTGCGCTAAGTAATCGTCAAGTGCTATTATTATATGCATGTGTTAGATTATCGCTAATCGTATTCGCGAACTGTTCATTGTTTCGTTGACTTCAGTCTACACACAGGGAAGGGTAAACGTAAACGTATGCCTGCAACAAGAACGGATAAGGCGCAATAATGCATAGAGTACATACCATTCGTTATATGTGCGGCTAATTGATTTCGGCCGACGTTCACGACAGAACCGCATTAATGATTATCATCATATGCCATTCGCCGTACATGTAAGTCACATGACCGACTTTCGCATGCGAAGCATTTGCCACAAAACGCAAACTCCATTTATACAGTATTTTCTATAAGCAAGGAAGTGACGGCGCCGGGCGACACATATGCAAGTTTATGCATTTAGTGATTTTCGGTCAAAAATGATTAGGATCAAAATATCCAAGACAACAATTTACTCACGAAAAGCATTCAAAGTATAGAAAACTTTCGCTGAGTGTCCAATATAGTGTATTATACCTGCTTCGTCCAACTTTATTGTCGAGTGTGTTATTTTTTTTTAAGTAAAAGAACTACACATCCAACTTTTTTACCTATGCGCTGTAAATTGTACTATGCACTTGTTCTACTACATTCTCTCTTTCCTGTAAGTCGTACACCAGAATGAAACAAACTTTCAATACGTGAACTAAAGCTGACAAGTTTAGAAGTCTGAGCAAAGTTGAATTGATGTGAATTATTGAATGCAGCTCTACAACGGTCGTAAAGTTATGATAAGAATGTCACTGCTGATAAAAATTATTGAGAACTAAAGTGAGCCGACGTCGGGTTTGAGCTAAAAGTTCTTTTCAGTTGCAAGTTGCTGTAGCTGGTAAAACGTGCATAGAGACAGCATAGAGATGAACCTTGCAAGGCTAGTGATTAGCCTGCCATATGAATTATTACTTTTGTAGTTGATTGAAGAAGTGAGAAACGTATATAATTAAAGTTGTCTTTCTGGAAACATCCATTATTAAATACAACTTTAATACATTTTCAATTCAATATCCTCTTTACAGTTAAATTAAATTTTGAATTAATAATGTCGCTTCTGCATTGTGATTTCCAGCAATCGATAAATGTCATTTTCAATAGAAAAGAAATAGTGCAGGGGTGATAAATATGCAAGACGGAAACATGTTAGAGTTAGTGGTAGAAAAATTCAATCGAAGACCATTAACTATTAACACGTTAATGTCAACGTGATGTCTGATTGCACGGCAAACTCACTGAATGCTTTTGACACAACGACAGCGCTACGGGTTCCCGTCCCCGGGACTCGTATCCCTATCCCTAACACTTCCCTATACCAATTGTTTGAAATGTCGAATGTATATGATGTACAACAGGCGAGGGCCAAGCGTCGAACCCAACGTTATCGAACAATTGGTACAAGTTTGTATTTTCGCTGAAACATTAAAGGCGAATAGTGAACGCCAACCGGGTGGGCAGATCGATTAAATTCGATGTGCATTTGAATGTTGCGTAACTGGTAACTGGTAACGGTAAAACTACCGCTGCCAATTACCGGACGGAGACGAGATCGGTATTGGGATGGCGAACCGGCAGGACAAGGGAATGTAGGCAATTCGGGAATGACTTATTCAGACAGCAAATAAGACTCTTTCGAAACTATGTACGTGCACGTCGGATTTGCGAAGGGTACGGTTAAGTTTCGTTAGTTCTTGAGCAAAAGGGTGATTACATTAATCATTCAGATTTACTGTGTGTAGTCGAACACGGGAGCTACGAACAGGGTACGAGTCGATGTTGCGTATTATTTCACCCGGTTTCCCATTCTATTGATAGTCGAATATCGAGTATAGTATAGAGAAGTGCAAGGAGTTCTTGATTGACTCATTCAAATTTCACTAAATAAATATTCAAAACGGCGGCTTTGGTTGTGGTTGAATGCACCGGAAACGCAAACGTTGGAAGCTTACCTAAATATTTAAAAAGCGCGCTGCGATCTACAGAACTACTGGTATAGCTTACAATAAACATAGTTGATGCGAAGGGTATTTGCGTTGATGAAAATGAATTTGTTGGATGCTGCACTGCTTTAGTATTTAACTTGTCGCGTTAATGCTCATCGCAACCTCAAACGGCTTGTTTACACGATGCGCAGCGTTAACCGCCGTTCCCTCCTGGTCGAATGTTATCATCCGATTTCCAGAAGCCGTCGTGTTTAGCCATGAAGATACATAGCATATTCTGAGCAACTAAGATACTTCCTACATGGTTCCGATCGCGAATCGAGGCAGGTGTTGCTCGGCTCTATTTCACACTCTCGCTCCTTGTTCGTCTTTATCTTCAGAGGCACTTCAACGTCCTGAACATATGTAGGTGGAGGTCTGGAGCCTAGTTTAGTCTTGCTATGCCTTGTTGCTTGTTTATCATGCCATCACCACACCATCGTTATCATCATCCTCGTCATACACCAAACCTGGTTCAAAGATGATTTCGTTCGCGTCGAAAAGCGCTTAATTCATACACACATCAAGTGTATGCTTATAGTATAGGTCTGCAGGAAGATTTAAAATCGCTGTTTCCTTATTTGGGTTTCTCTTCACTTTGTCATAATACCTTTATGCCAACATTTACCGGTGTGTGTTTTCCGATACGATACGAGTTACGAGTTACGAGCAAATGTGAAGATATAAGATATAATGCAGCGCGTGTTACAGAAATTTCAGCCAGCCAAACTACCTGTATCTCTAGCATCAATCGAATAGTGAGTGCCTAATAAATAGCGTACAAACGAACAGGCGTTACCATGTACGTATCTTCCTATATGTAAGTTCGAATTGTTCTCTATGCTTTGAATATGATCAATATGCATTGAAAATAGCTACGGTTTCACTGATGGCAGAGAAGACAAAAGCAAAAATTCATTTTTACATTTAAATTTAAAATGCCTGCCTGCAGCTTAAAGGTTCATCATTTATCGCAGTCACGCCAACATGATCACACAGAAGAGAGAAGCAACAGCAGTATCAACATTCATTATAGTCCATATAGTATTTGGCCCTAACGGCTCTTTAGATTTGTCTATCAAACGCAACATCAAAAATTCATAAAACATTTCTTATCGAAATGCCCAACTTTAATAGGATAGGGAAAGAATAAAAATAAATATTCCACAAGAAACAAGAAATTCGACTAAATAAACTTTTCATTTTTAATTATCCCTTTTGTTTTTATTTTATTTTCCATTTTCTGGAAATAACGCAGGTATAGAAAATGCAAAAACAAGCGGTGAGTCACGCGAATTGCTTGTTGAAATGCAATGCATTGGTAATTTTCGGCTAAGGGAATTTTATCCCTTTTATTTGAGGCGAAACCTGGTAAACCGGGACGTAGACGTATTTGCAGGTAACACCAAACGCTAGCAATCTTCAATTCACGCACATTTCGAGCATGAGCGCACGTTTTTCCAGCACACAAGTCACCAGCTTTTCCAGCTCTCGGTATGTAGCACCTAGAGCACCCTATTCCCGCTATTCCGAACGGCTAACGACATAAACGAACTGTGTATGCCTTGTGAGCTGCAAGGATTTATTCTTGTTCCTTAAGCAAAGCAAACGTCAACACACACGGTAGACGACATATGCATCATGTGGCACGTCGACCTCGTCGGTCTGTTCAAACAAACCAAAGAATCAGTCATCCTTATCAACGTCGCGTGACGCTCGTATCATGCCAACGGCCCAACAAAGCAAACCATCAGGCACCAGGAGCCTGAACCGAAGAACGAGCCAGGAACGCACGAAAAATATGCCAAAGCTATAGCTATAGTTATCCGCAACGCGCACACATAATCAACATGCATACCAAAACCGAACAGCGAACTGAGCGAACTGTTCAACAATGAAGAAGTAAACTAAGAGAAAGTTGGCAGGGTGGAAGGTTCGAGCGGGTAGTGAGGTCCTTTTTATTTCTGCTTGCTTTGCCTTTTCATATTCGTTTAGCCAAATTCAAACACACACTTTTTTATCGATGTTATCAACTCGCCTACTGATAATTTTGTTTGGCTACGAACAACTTAATTAAAATTAAACCATGGAAACAGAAAAACACATTGTGTTTGATCATAGGCTGGCCCGGAATATTAATAGTCGAAAAAAAGTCGACAACACAAGTTAACAAATGATTCACTACTGAAAGTAATTTAATTTTAGAAAATTTAATCAATAAATATTTATATAAACCAATAACAATAAAGGATGATCCACTTAGCGAAATTAAAATCTATCAGGCATTTTGAGTGTCTAATTATAATTAATTAATTATCGAAATAAATTTCATATTTCATCATTTAATATTCTGCAAATGGATTTTGTTATGAATTTATAAATGGAATTATGCGGATAGTTGTTTTGGCTCTTTAAAAGTTTAAAGTGATATTTCTAATTTATAATGGCAATCCCAACCTTTTTAAGATAAATACATACTTAGGTAATAACATACTTACATAATGCATTGGCATAGCAAACGATGATGTCAGAATTGAATGAAATAGCTCTAAGCGACACAGAAAATGTATATGAGCAGACATTGAGTGAGTAACAAAAACTAAAATTTCATATGATGTTTATATTTTTTGTTGTTATTCATAAACCGAGTAAATCCGTTTTGAACCGTATGCAGTTTCAACAATGAGGGAATAAAAGCTCTTTATATGTATTTATTGTAAATTATTTCGTCCTGTACAAATTACATTTGTGTTAACTCTATTTGTTGGCACAAAGTATAATAAATAATTATTTTCATTTGAAGTCAAATCCATAATAGAGAGCATTGTAAGCATAAGGCGTCTACGACTCCACGCCATACTAATCCAATTATAACAAAAAGTGTACATTAATGTAGTGTAATAACGATAGCAAAGAAAACATATGCGGATTGAAAAGTTAAAACACGTCCAACCGGATAATAGGAGTGAAAAAACATGCAACCTTACTGGAAATAAATTTATCGCTTCGCGAGCGCAGTGAACGAATGATATTTTCAAAAGGGGAATCTTTAACATTTACGAATGCGAATAACTTTCCTGGTTCGAACCTTCGAACATAAATACGCGTTGTTCTATCGAATTTCCTATAAATGACACCATCGCCCGCGATATAGGTAGGTATGATGCCTACTGAAAACGTGAAAACCTTGTGTGAAATGAAAGAGTACGCATGATATGTAACATAATGGAGCGAAGGTTGAAGAAAAAAAAGTAGCGAACAATGTAGTCGACAGCACCGCGAAAAGCAACCGATTCGATTAAAGGTCGCGCGCGATTGAATAATTCAAAGAACGAATACACAGGCAAAGACGGCGAAAATAAACAATGGCGCAAGTGCGAGGATGAGTAAAAGAAGAAAGATCACACGTGCGAAAAAAGAACGTGACACGTGACGAGTATCGAAGTTGTCTAAAAACAAAGACCAAAAAACCAGGACGACGGTGCGGATACAAAACGTAAAGGATTGCACGTGCTGATAAGAAGGACAAGGACATCGCAAAAGGCTGCGGCAAGGGGCGCTGGATAAAGAACGATGCGAATTCATTTGCTCGAAGCGTTTGAATTTTCTGGTTTTTGAAGAACGATTGCGACTTCGATTGTAGTCGATTGACGAATTTGAAATTGCAAATTACGCGCGAGCACACACAACGACGCCAGACCAGCGAATCTGAAAGACGGTTAGCGAGCAAAGATAAAAGAGTCCTTGTTAAGAAGGACGAGATTGAAGGATTTGCGTAAAGCAATCGACAAACGAATTTTTAATATAATGCGCTAGCGGGATGGGCGTGATTGCGAATGGAAAATTGAAATTTTAAAATGAATCTGCATTAACATGTGATTCACAATTTTATTTCGCCCACTTCATTACTAACTTTTACTGAATTAGTATCTATTTTTAAATCATGTTTATTTGTTTATGGCTTCGACTAAAATTGCTTCTTTATATTTCAACTGTCTATACGTAATAAAGCTAAGAAAAGTCATAAGGTGAAACGGTATAAATGCCGTAAATAAATGGGCAATTAGCGCAACATGATTAACCCTTTACTAAATCAACTAAATCATGAAACGCTACCGGCGTTTATAACTCTGGCATGCGGCATGCCTGAAACGCGCCGACACATTGGATCGACAAAACCGGAAAAAATAAGTGCGACGAAATGGCAATAAAGAAAAATGTGGCCGTTTCCTTTTCGCCTTATTCATTTCATTGATTTATTGCTACGACTAACAAGAGTTTCAACTTAATAAATTGGTTACCTTTCAACAAAAGTCTAAAGAAAGAAAAAGAAAAATCTATATACTCAATATTTCCTCTTTTTTTCTATGATTATTTACTTCTTTCTAGAACTAATAGCTTTTTTGTTATTTACAATTTTATGTTAAATGTCTGGAAACAGTAAACAAAGAAAAATAATGAATTTCTCATAATGAAGCTTTACAAAATCAATTAGCGAAATACAAAAAAATATGAAATACTTGGAAATGTTATTCCAGTAAAGATCTATAAATAAATCAAAATAAATCAATCAGCCCGTTCCGTTTGCTGCGCCACTTGCGTCCGAACTTAAGATGTTACCCATTTAACACTCCCTTAAAGCGGTCCCAAAACCACGCTTTTCAATTTCTTCCACCACGTGAACCGTTCGGAACGTTTTCCGCACTTCACTAGGACAAGGGGGCAACAGAGGAAGCGTTGAGGCAACAATATAATCTAAAAGTCACGTAGCTTAAACCCATCTGAACGTTGTGCGAACTGCGAAACATCACCGAGCGCGGAGCCGAGAGTCGAAAAGCATGAGCTAAGGAACTGAAACTACGAGTCGAGAATATACAACATAGGATAGGAAACGCATTTCAGTTTTCGACTTTCAATTTCGTCCAGTTGTTGCTTGCTGGATGCTGTTTAAGCAGGCAAGTAAGCAAGCCGAGAACTCTTTCCTACTGTTTCCCAATTTCCCGCATTGCTCGCTTTCAGCTCTTACAGCTACTTGACGTTCGAGGCTTGAACTCAATACAATATAGATATAAGGTATACAGTAACTCCTCCACTGTTTTACGTTCTCTATTGTTCTTGTTCTTGTCGATATCACATTAATTTCAAAAGTTCCCAACCAATAAAAGCTCGATCGTCAATTCTCGAATAATATTCTAATCGGGTTTGCCGCAAAATAAAATTGAAAACAGACGCGAACACTTCGTATCTTCAACATTTCTTATCCGATAACCGGGGATCAATTGATAGCACAAGAAGATTGGAAAACATAAAAATGGTGTAAAAAAATTAATCGTTATAATAACGAAACGAGCTAATTGCACCGACATAAATTAATTAGCAACAAAATAAAAGCTGGAACTTTATGTTATGTTTGTTTTAGTAGTTTATTTGTAAGTTTAATGTGTTTCAGGATGTGCAGCAAGAAATACATATTATTTATATATGGATAGCGAAAGCATACAATTTCACCTGCAAGAAGAATCGCAGCGCATTAACACGCATAGTCGTATATTTTATTATTATTGTTCAGCAAACACTGCCATTGTGCGACTGTTACTTTTACACTTACAGAACGTGGTCGCGATGAAATGAAGCATGTTTACGATTGGAAAATAGAAAATCGGAAATATACAGTCACCACATTTCGAGCACAATACTGTTTTGGAATAGCGTTTTATATTAATCGCGTTAAAAAGAAACGGCGCTGATATATTATACGCGTACAGCCAGGTAATAACTCGGAACGTTTGGTATAAAGTGCAGGCATAATTTATAAGATAGCTTTTTATGTGCAATTAATATAGTTTTATTGTCTCGTCGTTTTTGCAGTGGTGGAATTAAACGCATTACCGTAATTTTTACCGTTTTCAGCGTTCTCCCTGGCACTGACATGCAGTTTAGAAGCGTATAGCGTTAGAGAGTGCAGCCATATACAAGTGGAAGTTGCGAAGGGAACTGGGAACCGAGAGGAAAGCAGGTTGCGAGTTTATTGCCGTGGACTTTCAGGTTTTAGGTTTTACAAACACGCGACATGTGCCCATAATTCCAAATTAAAGACACAAAACAAACGATACAATGCACATATACTATAGATAGGTAGGTAAGTATATAGGTCGGATAGAAAGCGAGAAAATAAAGGCCACATAAAATTATCTTTATATTTTTCGACGTCATAAACTTTCCGCGACGGATAAAAATAATATAAACGACTTAACCGATTCCATTGTTGAGCATTCTATTTCGAAATGAAACATTTATTGCAGTAGCCGTGGAGGTAAAGATTAATATTCAAATTAAATAATAAAGAATAATAATTCAAGTAAAAATTCGTTCCAATGTATAAGCAAGCAATGACAAGTATTAAATATTTCAAGCTGATTGAAGCTTATAACGATGACAAAGAACGTTCAACACAAACTGATATAACGGAAAAAATATAAATGATAAAACGAACTTATAAGAGTTTTCCAATATAAAGAAATGTGTGCGGATGCGTATACATATCTCCCATTGGAACGGATACACAAGGCATCATATCATAACATCGTTCGCATCTATTCGACATCCATTTGGTGATTAATGAAGAATGATGGATTTCGTCGACAATACGTCGACGTTCGTTACAGGAAAAGTGTATTCGTCGTTCAGCCCGGCGCCTCCACAACGCAGCCACGACGAAACCTACAATATACCATATCCGCGAACAGTTTCAACGTAATAAAGATTGATCATTTCTATGATTCTTTTTTGCATTGTGGATGTGATTTTCCTATTTGCCAGTTATGATTTGCCTTTTCCGCATTTCTATGACTTTTTGAGACTATACATGATTTAAACTGATTAAATACAGAAAATTTCATTATGCTTTCGGAAATTACCAAGTGTAAATATGGCAAAAATATTTAAAATAGTATTTCTACTGGATTGTAAAGCGTGAATAAATACATTAAAATATTCATCAAGTTTGCTCGACTCTTACATGTGCAATCAATGATTTGAATATTACCTGAGTACAATTCGATGCCAATTAGGAGACTTCTTCAAATTCTGATTGTATTATATTTGATTAATGCGCGGAATATTCATCGTTATATTGAAAATTGAAAATTTATTCAATCATTTGTCAATATTTCCACATAGCGACTGGCCTAATTTGAAAAGTTAATGCTGCATAAATTAAGGCAACTTTTTATAAAATTGCTAGGCTAGTGTGAAGTTCTGACAGGGAAAATGGCTTACTATGCTACCTGTATGATTTGCGATAAGCAAATGCAAATAAGTAAATTAATTTCAATAAATTTATTTAGAAAATGTTGCCAACAGCAGCACCAGATGCATCTACAGATGAATATCATCATCGTGTACCTCATCCTACCATGCCCCTTGCCATCTCATATAGCATAAGACGGTGCGACGGTGGTGTAGTTGAAATATCATGTGCTCTCGCGCTCATGTTGCCCCCGCTGCTCCAGTTAGCAGTTAGGTTTTAGTTAAGTCGAGCGGCGGGCGACGGGCGCCAGGAGCCGAGTTGCCCTGCATATGCAATTTACGACAGAGATCGCGGAAACGTTGGCGAAATATTATTAATCGCGCACCGGCTGGCTCGCCCCGTATCGCGTCGATGGCGTTTCTGGGCACGACGTAACCGTGCTCGTGTTAGATTTCATTTTAACCGTACTGATGCTGGAGCTGGTGCAGGAAGCGCGAAAGCTACCAAGCACCAAGCACCGACTGCTGCAGCAATGAATATTGCCTCATTGCCTCAGCACTCGTATTTTCTTAAAGCTTAAAGCAACTATTACAGAACACAACAGGAACACATACAATGTCATTCGTCCCATTGTTAGAAACTTTTAGCGGTCGAGTATGTATTTTTTAGCGTCGAATCGTATTACTGAAACTGCATGGGAAAGAATCACGGTTGAAAGGATTTCAACAGTTTGCTAAATGATGTAATGCAGGATTTGTTGCTTTTATATTTCAACTAAATCATGCACTGTTGTAAATATCGAAATAAATAAACAAACAAATGAAAAACTTTGAAAAACCTCGGGGTTGTACAAAATATTTGCGACTGCTTTTTGGTGTACTTTATGTTTTTGGATGTTTTGGCCGTGCTTTCGGGTGTTTCCAAAAATTAAAAATTCGTTGTAATCTCGCATATTAGAGTTTTCGAACAAACAGATATAACTTTTTGCTCGAGTTTGCGTTCTAAACGAGTTTGCGAAAGTTTCGGCCTCGACGGGATTTAAAACGCGATTTGCTAGCAAATTAAAAAAAAAAGTACAAAAAGAAAGGAGAATAACAACGCACTTCGTTTACTTTTCTGTAAGACTTGTAAGTTTCTCTCTTACTTTCTTATTTACAGTTACAATTATATATTTGACTCTGGAAACAGCAAGCGAACGATATTACACAAAAGAAACAAGTTTGAATTTCGTGTGTTCCAAGTTGCAAGTTGCAATGTCAAAAGGTTTTTCTCGGAAGTCGTACTTTAAACGTTTTAAATTCATTCCTTTGTATCAACGTTTTTGCACCTTTTTTATAGGGAAAATTAAACAATGCCTTCAACAGCCAAGCCAAGAATGTAACAAATTGTTGATAGAAAAAACGAAATGATTTTTGACCTGCATAATGTTAATCCAATATCCAGCCCACTTTGAATGAGTTTAAATTTTCGGGGCAGACTAGTCCAAGCATGTTACATTGAATAATTTGACCCAGTCATGACTGAGAGATTTTTCTATTGGAGGTCGTGAAGATTGAAGAAGTCCGAATGAAGTGCACCGGAAAAAGAGTAGCTACGTCTACGAAATGATGCCTAGCAAGCAAGCAACGTAGGCATCCGGCAGCGTGTATCCGTAATTGCACTGATATTCTGCTGATTTCAGCCAGATATCCGATCTTAGAGGACGTTAGGAAAATCCATTCCGTGCCCGCGACGGTCAACTTTTTACTCGAACGGCAAAACCCTTTACTTACAGCTATACCATTCGCATTGAATGCGAAACGGTTCAACTGCCAGGCTAGCCGTGCGCGCAAACAGCAAGCAAGAAACCAAGAAACGAGAAAACCGGGAGTTTACGTAACGATCGTCGTGGAGTCGTCGTGAGTTCTGCTGGAACGAACAGATCTTAGTGGAAGTAGAAGCAGAAGCAACTCGAAATGCTCTGCTCCTGCCTGTCCTGCCGCTCTTTGCTCCTTCCTCGCTGCATTCAATAATTCAGTAATGTGAAGCGTAATGGGCTCTCTCTAGTTGAACTACATCCACTACATCCACTTGTAAGTACTTACGGTTACTACCTTCGCGTTAGTGAAGTCTCAAGTCGGAGTATCAGGCGAACAACTATTCCTACTACGACTAGGACGACGAGGACGACTAGGTACTTCTGCAGTTCTTGCCTTCGGCCCGACGAAAAGGACGATTCCCAATACTATCCTATCCGAGCCATTCATTCGAAAATGTAACGCTTCTTGTACCGATCGGTTCTTAACCATTACCGAAGGACCGAAACCGAACGAACCAAGCATTTGATCCTCAGAGTTGATACAGAAATGTTTCGTCCATTTTATTATAGAGAGACACCATCAAAGACTAAAACGACAAAAAATAAAACTTTTCTTAAAAGCTTAGCGCACATTGTTGATGCGGTTTTTGTATGTAATGCGTCTATCTCAGTGTGTGCTAGCCTTTAATTGTTACTTTCTTGAAACCAGAGTACCCCAAACCAGAAAAGTCAAGCAAAAGACACAAGCGATCATCAATTTGAAGAAGAACAACTTTTATTTAACTTTATTTTCTTGACTTTTGACCACCCTGAGTGCTGTATTTTACTGGCAATTTAATTATTATTATTTCCGCGAACGTTATCAGTTTTAAATTTAATGAAAACGCAATGAAAATAACGCGAATGCGCGTTATAAAGTAGAGCTTCCTACAGGCACCGACACTGGGCACCGCTGCAGATTGTAGTTGTACCTCTCATAAAACTAGAAAATCTGGAAATTCTCGAACGTACGGAAACAAAATGAAACAAAAAATGTCCTATATGGCGAAAGCGTTGCGTTCTTGAGGAGCTTTAAAGTCGAAACTTTGTTGTTTGGTGTATTTAGGTCGTATTTAGTTTGAGTTTAGTGCAATTACAGCGTGCGCATTCAGTCGAAATTAACGTAATTAAGAAGAAACGTTGCCAGCGAACGATCATTAAACTTTATCTTTTTTTATATGTTGGATATAATAAAAATTAGATGATTATTTTAATTTTTATAATTCTTTGAAAAAAACGAATAAAAAGTGCTATACAATTGGATATTTTATAATCAAATTCGACGTAATTGGAAAACGACGAGTGCTGGCGCTTTCCAGCTTTCGATTTATATGTTTTCATTGGCGGATCTAATAAAAATGCGGAAATGCGGAAATGCACACAACGAATATCAAACTCCAATTGGTAAAATTAAAGTCCACATTTTTCCGTGTTCGTCCCAGTGCTTTTTTCGGTTCCTTTCTTTTCTTTTCCTCTCATTTCTTACTTGCCGACTGATACTTGAATGCAATCAATTGATTTTGCAAAGCAAAGGGGAGATAGCTCTGCAGAGCCAGCACAGTGGAGTGAAGCTGGCAAACACGAGGCAATAAAGCCTTATGAAATCTTATTGAGATATTGAGAACGTTGACGTCAATGACTGATCCCCTTTTTCCTTTCCAGAACGATTATTAATTCTCATTACGCTTTCTTCTTTTAGTCAAGGCTTTTTCAAATGCGCCTCGGCGCTTTTGTGTAGTGTTTCAATTGAATAAGAATAGTAGGTACAAACTGATTCAATAATTCACAAGCACATAAAAACAAGCACAAAATCTGCTGTCGAAATGAAGCAAATACTTTTTGTCACCGCCAAACAGGGATTTATATTTTTTGGCTTGGTGGTGACATTTATATTGTCGATAATAATGTTAAAACATGAATTAATTTCCGCGAAAACTAATGAATTAATATATGCATTTATGAATAAATCATTTAAAAATAACATAAATAAAATTGTTTCACATTTAATACACATTTTTTCATTGTTTCTGTAATATTTGAGGTAGAATTTTGAAAGTAAAAATTCATTTTGCTTTATTGCCATTTGCCGGTCTCTTTATTTATTATACAACGGCTTCTTTTAAGCATAATAGTTGGATTATAGTTTTTTATAATTAGACAGTGGATTAAAGCTAAGCTCGAGAAATGAAGACGTTGTGTGTTATTAGTAATATAATTTTTATTAACTATCCAAGTGAAAATATGAACTTAATTACTAAGTCTACTTAGTGAAAATATATCCTTTATGGACGAAGCCTGTACAAATCAAATATTCATGTGTTTTTCATTTTGTTTTTGTGTGTTTCCTACAAAATAAATTCAAATAAATACACAAGAATGAGTGCAAAAAAAAAACCTCCTTAGGCCCGGTAGGTATTGTAAAATTGTAATAAGATGCTTGCTTGTATTTACTTGTTGTGTATATTTCTGTGCGACATTTAAATCACAAAAACAGAAATGAAAAGTCTAAATTGTTAAAGGTACGTCGGTTCAATGGCGATATACAACATTATGAGAAAATTCAGTAATCATGTACCCCTGACCTAACATCTCAATGTCTCAACTTTCAACGACTTTCATAATGAACCAAACGAAACTTGTTTTTACTTGTTTGGGCAAAAAAAAACAGCGAAAATAAAATAAAATGTAAAAAACAACGGGCACGTCGCCGCGAAATTAAACGCAACAAGAGCGAAAACGCGCCGCGTCTAATTAATCTTTAACGCTTGCATTACGGTTCGTCGGTCCGATTAATTAAAAAAGAAACGGCAAAGAATGTTGAGTGGAAAAAGCGCGACGGAAAATATGGACTAAAATGCTGTAACAATGAACGAATGCTCATGCGAACAACTAGCATCTCGTAGGCGAATACAAAAGTGAACAAACAACTTTATTTAGCTGCCTGTTTATTTAGCGAAGAAAACGTACACAACGTGCAAAAATACGCATTACGAACACGAAAAAGTCAAAAGCCTTCTGAAAAGAAAAGACGCAAAGCAAAACGAAACTTGCTATTCTTAGGTATGAAGACAAGATAAGAAGACGAGACAAACAGTGGTAAATTGCAAAACGGGTTTCGTGTTGGAACACATTCCCCTCAAAATTTTCTAATTACGTAACAAATTTTAAATTTTTAATAAGATCAAGCAATAAGTACAAATGTATTCAGGCGAAAATGAAAACTTAAGATGGTTTAATCAAATTATGCAAATGGTTTGATTTATCA
Source organism: Leptusa sp. GC000079 (assembly GCA_030264655.1). Classification (NCBI taxonomy): domain Eukaryota; kingdom Metazoa; phylum Arthropoda; class Insecta; order Coleoptera; family Staphylinidae; genus Leptusa; species Leptusa sp. GC000079. Next base: position 60,005 of record JARJDT010000475.1, read on the forward strand.
CAATCGGAAAATTTAAAAAATTAAATTTGCGGAATTATGAAATTGAAAATATTCATGATTTACATAACAGATGTCATTTTACATTAACTTAATTTATAAATATTCATAATCCGTTACCCGCTAGGTGCAAAACAATTATTAAATTCAATTAATTCTACACAGGTAGGCGGTATTTTCAATATTTGCCTTACTTTATGAAGTCAATTAAAATAAATATTTATTTAGTGGAACTTTTATTCTATATAAAATTGCTGGTGTAGTTATAGATAAAAATAAAATTTGTTACTACTTTTTTAATTTTTATTCGTATAAAAATTGGAAAAATATGATCAAAATATCCGCTTCGCTTACTTCGGACATAAAATGATGAACATGGAAATGCTCTTTTTATGTCAGCACTTTTTATTGGCAATGCCTTTAGTACATACGACACGTAAGTTCACGTAAGTAGAAAGAAAAACATGTCGTTCTTGTTGCTACTAGCTAGTGTAAACGTTACGAATGTTTTTTCAGCGAGCGACGAGGCCTTGCCGCACTCCTTTTATCCAACTGTCGTGCGTAATTCCAGCAAACCCTCCTTAATCTAGATGAAGACGTTGAAGGCATTTTATTAATGTCGCCAGACCGTTTCATCTACTTCTTCTGCTTACGTTACAGTTTGTGTACGTTTGTCCTTGCTTTTGGGCAGTAGATTAAGTTGTCTTCTATCTTAAAACGCTTCTACTTATACGAATTACGTACCTTTTAGTTTCTAATGAAACATTTGTTAAATTCAAAAATATTTCAATACGCAAACAAACTTTTAAATTCACTTTTGAAAAGTTAAACGTAAATCGATAGCGAACAAATGAGATATAAATGATAAAACACGTTTCGCGTTCAACTTAACTATTATTCCGTTACTTTCTGGCAAGGAGGCACGGGATGCGTCTGCAGATACGAACAGACTTCCTATTAAAACAGATTATTAAAAATCATTTCTTCCCACCAGGATGCTTTCGTCTTTCAATTCCCATTTCGAAATTATTATCGCGTTACGAACGCCAGAAAACCGCCAATATACTTTTTTCGTGTTCCATCTCTTTCATTATATTATGATACTTGTTCATCTGTTTCACTCGTGCGCCATTATCATGTTGCATGTTGCCTGTTACCCATTTCCTAGTTCCTCTTCCTATGGCTCGACGTAATGCCTACGAAATTTAGGGATGCGTACCACCACCCGCAAAAAAAGAAACACCAACATTTTTGCAGGTTTATCATGATACCGAAATGCTCAATGCTCTCCTCCTCTTCCTTGTCAGAACGCACTTTGCTCATTCTCCTTGTCTATAAATATTTATTTTAAATGCGTTTCGCAGTTTTGCCAGCATGCCTGAACCTCTATCATTCCCGGATTCAATGTATCTTTCTCACTTTCTGCCGATTCAATTGTACAGCAAGGTTTTCCAAACTTAAGCAATAGCTTCGCTGTACCCTGGGTCGTCAGTGAGAGAAACATAGGTAGCAAAAATTGGTAGGAGCGCATCACCACTTTCCTGTCTTATCTATGTAATGATTAGATTTTCATATTTCATATTTCACTGGCATTTGGTGTCTAGGCGCTATCGTGTTCAGAGAATTGGCGCGTACATACATGCGGACATCATATAAATAATCCATCGGAAATTCTCTGGATCATAAGACTTCTCTGGTCTAGAGATTTACTACCACGAAGTGACCACGAAGTAAAAAGGGGAAATTGGGCTCTTTTAGTGAGTCCTCTTCTAACGATAGCAATATCATTTTCAGTGTTTTCTGGGGGCTCGTTGCATTACACATCAGTCGTCCTTCAACCTTCAAGTCTGTGAATCTCCCGTCGCGTATAATGATGCTGTCCCCAAGGGTCTTACAAATGTAATACAAATACACTTTGCGCATTCTACTTATCGCCCTAATCAAAATCAACCCTCGTTGCATCTTTTATGTCGCATGCTGTCTCAACATTATAAATTACTTTACGAGCATACTATTGCTATAATAACTGTAACTGTAACTATGCTGTAAAAATGTGTACGAAATTCTTTAAGATACCAGCGCAGGGAGGGTGTCTGTAAATTTCAAATTGTTAATGATAATGAAGAATGTTTTATAAAATATGAGAAGAGAACTGGGGGAGCAAAACAACGTGCCATAATCGTCACATTTTTCAACTTTATTATTCCAGTAGGTCTTAAACTGGGATAAGAAAAAAGCCCTTATGCAAGTCTCGTTTGTCGTTCGTGAAGCGCTATCGACTAACGAGTGGAGTCTAATGAAGAAACTTTCAGGCATGTCCTCTTGTGCCATGTGCCTCCTGCTTTTGTCCTAGTCCCAGTCCTAGGCAGCTAATATGAAAAGTTGTCTTAGAATGAACTCGCTTGATCGTTGGCGTATGCAAGAATAATGTATGCCGGTGTCGGTGGATAGTGGATGGTGGATGTAAATCGTGGAATCCATGGAAATTTAGTTTAATGCGACAATGGGGTTTAAGAGGACTAAGTGGTCTTGTGCGGTCCCTCTTGCATACCAGCATACAAGACCCGTTAAGCAAATGGGAAAACCGGAAGCCGCATTATCGCGACAGCGTATTCAACGTTCGGTGAAGTTCATTTCCCGATCACTGCGTGCCCGACATACCGAAGTGGATCATATCGTATGCCTGTGCACACAACGAGATTGGAACACATAAATCGCGGCCTTGTGTCCCCATCATGAGGTTTTAAATGCATTTTATCATTGCGACATCGTCGACATCGGCATCGACATTAGTTCAATTCGTGCGAAAACATTTGTTCATTCGCTTCTTCAACCGTAATCAAATCATGCGTGAGGGGAGCTTCCTTTATTCGCTCGTTGCGGTATGCGATTTTAAAGTTGAAATCAAAAAGTAAAAAATCATAGAGGGGAAACTAGAAATCAATTCGTTCTATTCTATTCTATCAAACGATGGGGCACCCTCCCGCTTAATAAATCTTCAAAAAATACGACTTTTCCAATTATTTCCTTGATCTCTTCCGCTCTTCGTTTCGTTTTGCCTTTATTCTTGCGACCTCTTTGCTCATCGATGTTCGTGATGAGACTTTTTGCTTTTGCCAAAGTTGTGGCGACTAACTGCAACTTGCTCCGTCCGCAGAAGGCAAAAGTGTGCAAATCAAGACTCAAACAGATTTTGCTTCAGAAAATGAAGTTTCTGATTTAAGCAAGTAAATCCTAGTTGGTCCTGGAGAGCACGAGTTTGCCAACTTGCATGACTTTGGCCCGTCCGCCCGTCTGTTTCTTCTAGTTGCTTCGTGTGCATAAAAAATCAGCCTTTGCCGAAGATTCAAGTAAGACATTTGCCTCGGCCACGAGATGAGAGAACTTTGCGCTTGCTTCAGCTGCTCTGACATCAGTTCGTTGCGCGTATTTAAAATTTATTGCTTGTTTGGGGTGACTCTTTCCATCGCGTCGTTGAGAGTTAATAAATCATCGACGGCGCGCGAACAACTCGCAGAGTGAATATTACTATCGGTCGTTTGGTGCTTTTTAAAGAAACGCGCGTCGCATCGACTCGCGTCCTCGATGATTTCATGCTTTACGAACTTTCTAAACGACAACCCTCCAGATTACACTTTCTCTTTTTTATCATTCGCATCAATTTGCGAGTATTTCTTGTTGCCGGCCAGGCAGACAGGATAACAGAAAAAGCCGAAACTTTTTGCGTTTACGCTCAATTGCGAATCTGTTTTCAAACTCGCCGTACAAACTATCTGAACTAATATATGGAATCGTTAAAAATCTTTCAAAGCAGCCCACATAAATTTGCCATTTCAGTCGCAGCGCATAACATAGCGCACAGACACATCCGGAAAGTTACATTGCAAGTAGGGTAAGTACGAAGAATGAAGACTGCTCGACTGTTGAACGAACAATATGTTATAGACATTAGATTAGACGTTCGAAATGCAAGATCATCTGTTGCAAAGTTATTCCAACAGCGTATCCATAGCCCATACCTGCTTCACCCAACTCCTTTCATGGCCTTGGTTCATGGTTACTCGTCTACGCGAACAACTACGTCCGATTAACATAACAAAGTGCCCTGTCTGTTCTCCGTCTGATCTTCTGAGTTGCCCGCTACGTTGCCCTGTACGTTTATATAGATGTTTGAGATGTATACACAGGCGCACACAATAGATGGTACAGAGAACTTTCAAGTCCTGTTATGCGAAACATAAATAGGACGTATAAACAAATACTGCGGCTTTAACAACAATAGATTCGTATAAGTACGAACCGTTTGTGCATCAGCTAGTAGCAGAGAGTGCAGTCGACAGTGTAGAACAATCGCAAAATTCTAACATGTAATTCGAATAAACGAATATGCTGACGCATGCGAGCGAAGCGGAAGTTTCCAACTCGACTTATGAACTCATGGAACTATTAACTCATTAATGTACATATCAGCAGCAGCGGCAGCCTGCACATTTCATCGTGGCGAATGTCAAAGGAGACTGATGCATTTCATCATTCATTTATAACAACTGATTATTACGCGCATCGCGCATCGATCCTTCCAGCTCTCTAATTCCGGATCTACATGTTTGCAAACATCGCAAAATGTGAATTGCAAATAAGTGCACATTCGTTGCCATTGCTCTTACACTGCACAAAGTGAAGAGATCTAGATAAGACGAGCAAGTAAATCCGTTTTCATTCGTTTGCAACCCTCGTCCTCGTCTACGTCTCTATCCGCGTCCCATAGTTGTTCGAAGATCGTTTGATCGTTATCATCGAATAGGCAAACGAACAAAGTGAGTGCTTAAAGCTTAAACAATGATCTTGCTAAAAAGATTTCTACGACTTTCGGTTTAGTCTCTCTTTCGCTCTTTGCGAATGTTTTAAATGCAGGCAGAGCTTGAACTGCGAACCATAGATTGAGGGAAGGGGGAAATTCTTAAGGAAATATGCAATATGCCTTTTACTTTTACAAAGAGCTTCACAAAGAAGTTAATGCTAAATCTGTTGGATATCTTTGGAGCAAATCTGCTCGAGTAACATATCTTGAATTTGAAGTATTAATGTAGCTTTCCTTTGAATGACTATAAGCCCACGCATATTCCTATACCATTTAAACAAAATACAATGTTACATATCAATCTCGCCAAATATTGCTTGCGCATAAGTAATACTTATCCTACTTATTAACGTGATGACATTTAATACTTGACAAACTAATGTCATCCGGACTATCGTTGTTTAAAAGTTTGAAACAATTTTATTTACGTTATAATCAAAGACATGCCTTTCAAATCTCATAACCGCACCTTAGGTTAAATTTTTTTTACAATCGGTAAATGGCCAATAGTATACTCTCTAAATAATTTTATCATAGCAGATCAGTTGACGTAACATTTAGGCGTGCATATGATATTTTATGACGATCGCATGTCCCCGCATCATTTTTTTCCAGCTTGTTATGTATGTTCATTTATTTTTTCTTTGTTTTATATTTATCCATACGTTAACTCGACTTGCTAACTGGCCGTTGGCCTCTGGCTACTGAAAGTTGACAATGTCCCAACGTATGCACATCACCCACACCAGAGAACCAAAGCATAACGTACTCAGTTTATATCACAAGTTTGATATCGAATTACGTCTGTTTGTATAATTTATTAATCGTGCCCATGATTGCTGAGAATAAAACGAGTGGACGGTGGACGTGGACTTGAAGTACACATATTGTGGACAGTTAAAGAACGAAGTACCCTGCACGCCCTATACTCGGCCCGGCGCCTTCACATTCCCCCTATCGCGAGTTGAAACTTTTTTATTGCACTTATGTGTTTCGTACACCTCCTATCCCAACCCAAAAAAAATAAAAATAAAAACAGCAAATGAACCCAACAACAAGTTAGGGACATAATCAACATGCAACATGCAACCGAATATTCAATTCGATTCCCTTGTCCATTTGCTATTGCGTCTCTCGGTCGGATATTCTCTCTTGCTCCTGCAGTTTTTCACTATTGCTTTCTGACACCGTACGTCCGTATGGCATTTTGCTATATGCCTTATGCCCATTGGCATTACTATTCGGTATTCGCATTCCATTGACATCCCTTCCAGCGTTGCAGGCATACAGCACACAGGTCTCATTCCATTTCCCAGTTATTTGTCCATGCATTACGAGCACAGACTAATACAGTAAATAAAAACACATTCGTACTTTAATTGCAGGAATTGCACGACGAATGCGAGTACGAATACGAATGTCTCATGAATATTGTAATTCGATATTAAAAGCTTTAGGGTCGTCACAACGGCCACAACCACTACTAATATACTCAGCATGTATAGTAGATATTATTGCCATTAGGCTTATTATGTTCAATATCGCTGATTATCCAGCTGTGTCTTTTAAAAATGAGTTGTAAAACTATGAAAGTTTTGAATAGAAAATGGGCAAGGGTTGAGTTAATAGAGTACGTTGAAAGGGTTGTCCTAATAAGTAAATTTAGAAATTTACAAGCTTCCAGCAGTGGGACCTGCATACTGAGGTGATCAGTGTGTGTACTCTGATGTCATTCGTTGTGATGTGAAATGTGAAGGTTCGCAGGGAAAGGTTTAAAACTCTCGAAAGTGTTGACACTGAAACCTGCGGAACTGGAAGGGTGCTTGATGAGATTCTACCGGTCGTTGTTGGAGGAATATAAACACTTGGAACAATTTAATGCTTACTTTACTGATTAAGTAAATACTTCTTAATTCGGCTGCAAATGTTCATTTGTGTTTGTAATTGAGCTTTGCCAGGTGAGGTTTGCACGGAATTACTTAGGCATAACAGATTTGCACTTTGCACTGCAATTGCAACATTCGGTATACGTAGTACTAGAAAGCATTTCGGTATCAATTACACGTCGACGGGGATGCATTACCTAGTAGCTGGTGCCTCTATATAGTATATATATTGTATGATGATGGTTAGTTACAGTTGCCTTGATGGGTTTTTGGGGGTATGGTCCGTCGAGTGACATTAACGAGAGAACGAGCCGAAAACAACTAGGAGCGCTGTTGAGGGTGCTGCGGATATGGACTGAGGCCGGCAAAGCATAAGCATTGAGGAGCAACGGTTTCCAAGGACGCCTACATGTCCTGCATGCATCCTGCTGGCTCTGCCGCTCTGCACTTGTATGGGAGCACAGCATATCATTGTCGTTGCGCTTGTGGCCTTCTAAATAATGCACTTTCCAACGTTTGCGTTTACAATTACGCCTCGTGGACCCCTATGATGCGTTTGTTTACATGCATGGAAATGAATGGACACTATATGGCAGTTGGCAGTGCAGGAGCAGCTCGCAGGTGAAACAGTGGCTGGCCTGTTCAAATTCTATTTCGGCAACGCAAAACATGCGACTGGACAGCATGCAGTGCGCGTACCATTGCGGACGCAACATGCTACGTCGACCATATACCGAACATAACGCAAAGAGAAGATATATGTATAACATATAACTACACAATGTGGTGCAAACTAGATTTCGAACGCACACGACAATTACATATGTTATTACAATGAATACATTACCCTACCATATTGATACACGATAGCAAACAGTTTGTTGTTTTAGCCAACTCGGCCAAATCCAATTTTCGCTATTAATTTAATTGAACATGTTGTTTATCACTCACGGTTTTTTGGATCTATTAAATTTTGTAACACTTTGTTTTTGTTTTCATATGTCAAATGGAATGAGTTAGGATTTGCCACATTTTTTTTTTATTCAAAATTTGTGTAATAAAAACTCTAATGGATTTTTTGTATTTAAATTTGATCGGAAACAAAATTGTTAAAATTCAATTTCCTCCGTTACTAAAATAATTTAATATTTTTATGGCAAACAGTTATGAACATTTACCTTAAAGTTACTCGTTTTTTTCTAGAAATAAGTTAGTAGAACGACAAGAAGAAAACAAGTAAATTTCGAATTAATAAAGCTGAATCAATATTTGTTATTTATTTATTATCGTAATGTAAGTCCACATTCAACGTTCTTTGTTATTCAATACGAAATGTTTGTGTTTGCATGGCATATTTATATATTTATTGTTGATATTTATATTTATATTCTGTACGAAAGTTTAAGTCCTGTTTGGTAGCCAAGTACAATCAAAACCAAACGACGAAAAAGGGGAATGAGGCGCGGCATTGTAAAGATTAACGCAAATTCGTAAATTTGTGTATCGTTTAATTAAATTACGCGTTCATAAATTATGCATACAGTCATATGTGCCGTAGTAATCGCATTTAAAACGCGCTTTTGTGTTCGAGTTATGGAATACACATCGCGCAATTCTGCAGCCGTTTGTAACGTAACTCCATGCTGAATTCAGCAATCCTCTGAATAATATGCTAGTTTATTTCTAAAATAGGTGCATTTGTGGGTATTATCGTATTGATATATTGTCGCTTGTTAGTAGATAGCAGTTTACCGATTGGATTGAAGCGCGTCTGTCCCTGAAGTAGTATCGAGGGTTGTCTGCACACTTCTTTGATTTTGATGTAATTATAGGTTTTGTTAAATTAAGGTTGTAAGGCTTAAAATAAATTGGC